>STHB01023154.1:0-11561 GCA_018908115.1 Anopheles rivulorum
CATTTTAGAATCTCATTTTCCGCGTACTTCGTTTATTTGAACTGCAATAGTAATAACTTTCTGTTCATTCTTTGATGGAGGCGCATGGTACTTTACAAATTAGTTGTTTTTCCCTCTTTCCCCGGGGCGGATAGTGATCATGGGCATGGACAGGTTGGCAATAGTAATACGTTTTTCTTGCTAATCCACTTTAATTTATCCTCAAGGTACATCAAGGTACATACACACAAACACACGAACACTATCAATTATTTTACAACACTTTAGATTCCTTTTTTCTACTATTCCGAGCAGAAACAGCAACAGTGAAGTGCGGTGGTCGATTGAAATCGATTAATTTCTCCCTTGCGTAGTCCGTCCTGTACTGGTTCGCTCATTCGAAAAGATCTCGTCTTCGTAGACGTTCTTTTAATCAGCGTGTACAAACGTTTCACTTACACTTCATTGCACTTGATTGAAGAGCGAGCGTTCCCATCCTTGGGGCACACCACGGCACACAGAAAGATCGTAAAGCTCCACAACAACCCGGCCGGGTAAATGCTTGGGGGAGTTGTGTAAAAATGACCCCAGTACCAGTACTAATAATTTCAGCTTAGCGCGTGACACCCACCGATGGATACATAATTTATCATCCCCACGATAAACGAGTCGTGCCGAGATTGTGAGCGCCTTTTCGCTCACCACCCTGCCCTGTAGTGTGGGAGGAAAAGCGAAACACCAAACCAGGGGCGTGGAGTGTTGGGAAGAAAAATAGCTCCAGCAAACGGTAAGGTGTAAAAAGAGCTTTCTTCAGGGCCACGAACACACAATCCGATGGCCACCGGAATGCTCCTTTTGCCGCTGTAATGCCTCTTTCCTTACCCACTTCATTTTCCCACTTCCCAACGTTGGTGCGGCCGTCCGTGTCTTCGGCCACCTTGCGGGAAGTGGCGACTGGGAAGTTGTAGCGCACGCAACAGAAAAAAAACAGACTCTTTTTCCCTGGACGGAACAAAAACACTGGGATGATAAGAAGTTATAGCTGCCTCGGGAGAACCCCCGGATTAAAAAAGCCTTTCATGCTAGGCCGTTTGGATTGTGCACTAGTTAAAAAAAAATAAATAAATAAATAAAGGCCAGAGAAAAAAGACAGTTGTCGTTGTTGCTGTATTGGGAATGGAAACTTCTACCTTTCCTTTGCCTTTGTTTGTGTCCGTGTGTCCGTGTGTGTGTGGGTGGCGACGATAGAAAAGCATTCTTCATCATATTTCCATTTCCTTTTCGGGTGGGCGGATTGTTGGCAAGTAGAACAGGACATTGGACTTTTGTTTCCTTCGCTTTTTGCCAGTATCATTAAGCCTCAGTGAAAACAACACGAAAGAAAAAGCTTCAGCCTGCCAGCCAGAGCGCCGAATGGTTTTCGCCTGGTGGAAGAAAATCATCCCTTCTTTCAATTGGCAAAAGTTCGTTCGTGGAATGAAACACTGCTTACAATGCGAGAAAGAAAAGCAAATCACGAAAATGGTTCCACTGCGGGGAAAATACCACAGACCACAAAATACACACACACACAAACAGACACCCAGAAAGGTCAACGAACCATTGGGTGTCTGTGGGCGACGGCAGTGCAAAACGATGGAGCTCTTTGGCTCGCTATTCACTTCCAACAAAACATCACAGCATCAAGGTACGGCATGAGAAAAGAGAAGCAAAAAAAAGGTAGTGCTCGATGATTGCAGCATGGCCCACCACCAGAAGTATACAAACGGAAAAGTACAGGAAACACATTCTTTAAATATTTATCATCCTCAACGATGACGTGTGCTACACTACACATCAGTCAATGGCGCATCGTGCGCCACTAAAAAGGGTTCCCTTCCTTTCACGTTAGACTAGCAAGAATTCTAGCGATTCTCTCTCTCTCTCTCTCTCTCTCTCTCTCTCTTTCTCTGTGTGTGTGTGTGTGTGTGTGTGTGTGAGGTTGAGCACCATTCTTGTGTACATTCCGTTTTTCTCCTGTTCAACTCGCTCAATCACGGTGGCCACGGTTGATGCATCCTGTACGTCAAGGCATCCTGTACCGAGGGGTGAAAAACATGCAAAAATACGAACGAAAGTAAAAAAATATATAACGCATTTCAGTTTCACCGCACAGCCCCACACAAAAAATGATTGCATGAAGCTCACCAAAATGTTGTCAAAAATGTTTTCTGTTACACAAAAAAAGCGAAATGGAAAACATCATAAAGAAAACATCATCAGAAAGACACAAGGCAGCATAAACTTTGCGTGATAGTGTTCCCCCCTCAGCAGATGTGAGAGTATTCCTTGTACCTCGGGTGATAAACTAATAAAATCATTAAAATACCATTTTGCTATGCGCACTGCATAACTTTAGGCGTTGTGTAAAGTTAAAGTGCTTGGTTCGTTAGTAAAGTTATGCTATAGTTACAGTTTCGTGCAAGAAAGTAGCTACGGAGGCGTTTGCCTTTGCGAAGCTTCCTGGAATTTGACTTCCCGGGAAGCAAAACGATCAAATACACCCAACCGAGTTAAATCGAACTTTCTACTAGAGTTCCAGTGAATTTGCACCATATCGCATGGTCGTGTTTTTTCTCCATTTCCTTTACGCGTGATAAAGTAAAGTATATTTAAAGGAAATAATTCATGGTATTTCCATTCCAGAAAATATAGCATCGTGTAGGATAGCTGTAAATCGGTTTCATACTAATCGACAGTCATACGGTCTCACCAATAGCCACCCCAGGTCTATCCTCAAAGGAGCTCGAGAAATCAATTCTAAATTCTACCAAAAAAACCTAATAAAAGGCACACGCTCGCACAGTTTGTTTGATGTGGAAACGGTGGCATTCGATGCAATGGGCGCGGGTTATGAAGTACGGTTATGTTATTTTCGGGAAATCTTTTATCACTTTTTACCTGCAGATTTTACCACCAAAACCGCTTAGGTTGTCGGTGGGCTCCGAGTTGATAGTGTATGATATAAAGCATTTTTGCGCGTCTGTCTCACTTTTCATCCCTTTCTGGCTCACGCACAGAGACACACGAACGTGAAATCTAACACAAACCAGCCGGTTTTAAACAAACAGCCCATTAACGGAAGCATTTGAAGGGTGTTTTTTTTTCGTTTCGTTGTTGTTGTTGTTGGTGTGCAAACACACCATACTCATGCCCCTTGGGCGGACATGCGTCGAGTGTTGAGTGTCTCGACTGCTTCGAAATTGAGTGCAAAGTGCTCACACAACCCGTTGCCACTGCCTCTCCTCCCCCATTTGCGTCGGTTTGTCGAGCCAATGGCCATCTTTCGCCCGGAAAATGTAGATCACGACCAACACAAAACCCGGTGGATGATGGTGGACCGGAGTTGAATCAATAAACGCGTCACAAGGGTGGTGAGAAAGGTTGTTGTGGGAAACTCGTGCACCACTCGTGACACGAGGTTATGGTGCACGCACGGTGCACTTCCTTCCTTGTGCTCCTAACTCTCTAACCCACCACCTGCTTTGCCGCGCGTAAAAGATTCCACACCGCGATGGTGCGACGCGGTCGACGGGAGAGCTATTTTTAGTGCACTAGGTATAATTAGATTTTGTACCACTCGCTATGACATACGACCACCGTGCGCGGCGGCCTACTTTCGGTCGTGCAAACCCCACCACTGTAGGTCACGGATGGGGCAGATGGACAGTGCCGATGGGTGAGAGTGAACCGGGGTAGAACTGATCTGTCAAAAAAACGGAAGGACGCAACGGAACGACGGCGAGTGCGGGTATGAGCGGGCGAACAACGAGCCGGTTGTGCTGGAGGCCATCAATTGTACAGCAAGAGCAAATCAATGCACTCTTGGCAAACTGCATACTGCAAACGCTGAATTAGATTTGCAACCAACGGTGACCAATATATAAATTATAACAGTTGGATAAAAATGCATGTTTCATTAATTTTGAAATTGTGGTTCTGTTTTTCTCCTTGCAAGCTCCTCCTTTTCACGTATCGTAATCCATTTTTCTAAACCTTGAAGACCCCTTCACTAGAAATGAACAGCCTAAAGTTAGGCAATACGCATTACAATGTCGAACATTTTGCAAAACGGTTTATTTTTGTTCATTTTATGTACTTAATTCATTTGTTAAACTACAAATATTAACTTTTGGTGTGGTATTATTCGCAACTAGAAGAAAAAAGAGATCGTTTCCATTTTTGTGTGATTTTTGAAATGTCAAGTGGTAAGTTGAATCTTTAAAGCTCAACAATTCTACGTTTTGTCCGACAACAACACGGGGTCCCATTGTCCGTTTTGCCTGGGCCTATTTGTGTCGTCGAGGTGATGATATAGCAACCTCCGTATACTACACCGCCATTTACCGGAGTTCGAATGACCCAAATGAAGCTGATGCAGCGCTCAGCAGAGAAGCAGAACAGGGAAAATGGATACGTTTTCCCGCCGGGCGAGTGTGAGTGCGACACGCAATCGTCAGAAAGGTGCCCTACGACAATAGCAAACGGAGAAGTAGCATCGGCCAACGGGAACCGTCCAAGGGCAATCCGCTTTCAGGACTATTCTCTGCAGTGATTACGAGACGACACAAGGGCTGCAACAACAACTACAACAACAGCAGTGACAAAGAACGGCTCGGAACAAGGAGAAAGTTTACGGGTAAGAGTGGGAGAAGAGGGAGGGGGAGGGAAGGAGGCAATGTGAAAAGCACGGAGGAAGCAGCACCGAAAGCGAAGAAGCAACGGAAGACAAATGAAGGGCCATTTTCACCGTCACATGTTGCTTAGACCCGGCATCTTCGCTGTTGACAACAATCGCGCTCGGCTTTCGGAGAAAAAGCCCGGCCCTTGTGGGTAGGTGAGGTTTCCAACACTTCCTCTGCTTCCTCTGCCCCCCTCCCTTCTGCTTACCGCCGCTCGTCCATCCCCCGCTTGCCAATGATTCATTTAGCAGTACACCAGTGACGGCACAACGACGAGGGTCGTTGTGAAAGCTCTTCAGGGCAAGCGAGCAGCGCGCATCGTGGACACGGAATGGCAGGGATGAGTTGGAAAGTGTTTCGATAAATAATAAACATCCTCGAGCTTCTGCTGACGTCCGTTGGTGTGTATGTGTGTGTCTGTGTGGTAAGGTGCGAAGCAAGCACACCCTTCGAAAGGCCACCCCACACCCACACACGGCTAGTTATTGAGCGGCGAGTGAGTGTTTTCTTCTATTTTTGGGAACCATAATAAGGAAACTCCCCGATGACGGAGATTACTTCGCGAACAAGGAAAGTGGTGGGCTTTTATATTCACCATCTTTCGTACAATTGTCCGTCGAGCCGTGTGCAACGAAAAATAGATAGTGGCTGGTGCTTCGGGTGAATAGCTGCTGCCGGACTCCACATCTCCTCAACAGTTGACATTTCGTTAGAGCAGGGTCATTGGAACAATAGAGGGATATCTGTATTTTTCGCATCAAACCCCCTCCCCCTCTCCCCACCTCCTTGCTATCTTACACTCTTCATGACATTACTGTCACTCACTCAAGTAGGTTAACAGCGCAATAGAAAAGTGGCTACGGGGCCTGCTGGGTGCGATGCGAATGCGATTTGTGGGCCATATATTTGTGCCAAGGTAATAGAATTCGGAACAACAGCTTTGCACCTGTACACACAACATGATGGCAATCTATTGTTTTCGAACTAGTGTTCAATTTTTGCTATCGATTACATCATGCAGGACCAAAAAACGCAACCCAAAAGCCTGCCTATTGCAATTATTGACTATCGCCTGAAAGTATGCAATCACTCCATTTTTAAACACTTTTGATTCAATTCGTTGTCCCTGTCAGTTAGCAACCTTCGTATGACGTATAACAAAATTGCACAACTTTAGCCAAATGAAGCCAACATGCAACACAAACAAAGATAAATAAG
This sequence comes from Anopheles rivulorum, assembly GCA_018908115.1. Lineage (NCBI taxonomy): Eukaryota > Metazoa > Arthropoda > Insecta > Diptera > Culicidae > Anopheles > Anopheles rivulorum. The sequence continues at coordinate 5,919 of STHB01023154.1, forward strand.
TTTAAGAGTGGAAAAAAGGTTTACAATGGACCCATGATATATATTTTCAGTGGTGCAAAAAAAATCACACTCTGTTTTGACAGATGTCAAAAAATGTTGAGTGACACACATTGCGAAACAAAACCCACAGGTATCCCTGTTTGGCAGGTGGGCTCATTTACAAACATATAATAAATATCCAACTCTTCCATTTGCAGACAGTTGCAATCAGTTATGCAGATGATCGAGTTATTCTAATTTGTCCTTCGTAAAGCTCTTTCACGTCCTACCAAGACCTACGTACCCCACCCATCCATCCGGCGATGCAGAACTGGATCATCTTCTGCAAGATTTATTGAACCAGAACTCTCATAATTTACCCGGAGGTGATCCTTTCGGTTGAAAGCTTTGCACAGCACGCTGCTGCCGCTTGCCGGACCGCTTCACACAGGCCAGCGTTTCAATACGCACACAACCGGGAATAACTGAGCTCCGGAGGCAAATGGTGGCATTTCAGTGGGAAATCCAATAACTTAATTAGAGCGTATATAACCCGAAAGACCGTACCTCCCAGGCTGGTGTTGCTGTGTTGAGGATGGCACGTCTGCTCATGTCCTTACTCGCTCCCTTCAGGATACTCCTCCACGTATCTGTGTCCACCAATGACAGGAAGGCATCTCTTCAATGCTTCTTTTAGTGCTTTTTCGTCCACACCCCATCAGGTCAGGTCCATCGACTGTGGTTGGTAGTGGACTGTGTTGGTGTTCGTAGTCGTAGTATAAGTAGCAGAAACTAGACACTAAAAGACACAGAGCTGTGTGCGGAGTGTCAACGTATAGCGTTACAGCTATAATTCAATTATGCATGCAGGGTACAACTGAGTGGGGAAACTGCCAAGGTTGCAGTGTTTTTTTGGTGGTGCTGGGGCAGGATGGACATGAAAAAGGGTTGAACTGGCATTAAGACCGAAATGAGGAGATTTGCATTTTCTAACCTTTTCCAAACAGCACACACACACCCATACCCACCATCACTCCAATGACTCTCTTTTTGTGCCATAAATGTGGAGGAGGTTGATGTCGTACCGAGCTCGGCGATACGGCATTCCCGATTGCGGAATGCGAAATTTAAGCCCAGCATTCGATTCCGAAGGCAGATCGGTTCGGGTCGCAAACTGCAGTTCGGTCGGCTTTACCTTTCCCCCGGCGCCTATTTGCACAGCACAGTTGTGACCTCTCCCGGACACATGAGGCGTTCCCGAAGAGAGCCACCGCAACTGGACCGGACAGTCGTAAAGAGGATAAAAATATAGATTTGATTTTATCCTGCTGTCGAGGTCAGCAGCTCGTTCGGCTTAGACGTGTGTTAGACCAACGAACGCAACGAACTATGTGTGTGCATGGGAGTATATGTACACCGCAAATTGGATTCCAGGCGTGATACATAATATTGGAGGAAAGCCTTTCATTAGTACTTCAGCATTCTCGACGGCAAAGCTTTATCGAGGGTTGAGCTCTTCATATCTTCTCGTCCGGTGTTAAATATCGAACAGGATACTAGACTTGCATACAGCCAGGACGGGTCGCAGATTTGTTACCTTTGTTCCCTTCTCGATCTAGAGGGAGACGCTCTAAAAGCCTCATGTTACAACAGGCTTCTAATTATTATTTTTATGATGTTGTTATAATGTCGAAAATGTCAATTATCTAGGATCGTGCGGATTAAGCTCGTACGATTTATATGGTTTCCAAGAAATAGGAGCTATACGTTCTGCGGCAAAGGTGATTGATTCATTGTTTGTAGGTTCTCCAACTTCAGGTTCAGTGGAATTTCATCAAATTTTAACTTGAAAAATACATTCTGTTACGGGTAATCCACACCTGCATCGTATTAGTTACGGATGTTTATGTCCAAACTTTTGCTAACACGTGTGTAAGCTGTAGGGGAATTTTATTGATTTACTTTCACTGCTGTTTTTTTCTGACTAACGCCAGACTAGCCTTATTCAAAGCCTCCGCACGAAGTAGTGAAACACCTCCGGTGACTAAGAATAAACTCAATAGGCTTCTTCTATCTCACGACTAGCCCAGTAGGACAAAGAAAAAAACCTCCCCAGTACATAAATATCGCGCTGTCAACGGATTAGACATTCACACACCCCAAAAGAGACCGCTAGACACCCGCGAATAGTCCGAGACACCGTTCCACAGACGGGTGAACGTTTTGCGGGGTATCGAGAAAAAAGGTAAAATCCCTTCAAATCTTCGTGCCAGGCTTATCGGTACCGTCGCCATGATGGATTGCGCACGGTGGCTTCGGAGACCCCCTTGTTTGAGTGATGTTTTGCTGGAACGGTATTCACCAGCAAAAGAAGTGCAAGAAGAAGCAGAAGAAAAGGGTAACTCCCAAACACACTGATAACGAACCATAAGCACACAACTTTTTCTCAGTTGACTTACCTAAACCGGATGAAGGTTACCACCGCGCTGCCGATCACCACCAGTTTACAAAGTGAGCCAATCGCAAATGCAACCGTGCGGCGACTTTCACGCTGATTACGAGTGACGGAGAGACCTTTTTCGAGCGACAGCTGCCAACGATCGACACGACCGTATGGCTGTGTAGCACGTGTTCCTCTTATCACACCGAATGGCACCGAAGCGCACGGGAGCCATGTTGATAACAAACACACACGGACACATGCAAGGGTGGATAAAAATTCACACCATTTCCAGGGACCGCAAAACCCAAACCGATGACACCCAACCCGTCATTCGGCATGGAACGAAGGGCCGCGGCCCGAAAGGGTTGCGGCAGAATGGGTTGTGGGGAGGATTTGCGTGGAAAGTGTACGCCAGCCGACAACACAGTGAAGCAGCATTATCACCAACACGGCTGACGGTTACACATCGTGGAAAATGCTTTTCCAAAAGGTGGCGTAGTAGGCGATGCGTTTGGGGATTGGTTTTACGGTTCCAAACAACTGACAGATTGTGGCTTTGCGGTTAAACCTGTGACTACCCTGTTTTTTCGCTCTCTCTTCATCCATGTGCACCTTTCCGTGCAGATCTTGATTCCGGGAAACGCAAAGAGGCCCTATATTACCAACAAACAGCTTCCCACACAGCAACAGCAACGAACAGGATAAGGAAAGACCGCAACGTGTCAGATGGTGTTGTGCAGTTGTAGAAATGGAAAATAATGCTCTTATTGTCCACACACACACACACATACACACACACACTGTTGATTTCGATGCAGATTAGTACTTAAACTTGAAGCTTACGATAGTTAACGCTAAGGGGCAGCATGAATTATCCAGTTGGATTGGCACAACATCACCAACAATAGGCTTCACTCTTCAGCGCTACTTCAACGACAACACAAACAGCACCCCAACAGTGCAAACACCAGAAAAACCACAAAAATGACGTGCCGATGAATTGCTAACGATGGATTGGAGTAGGCGACACTCGGGGTATGTGCAGCATGTTCACAATATTTACACTTGGCTGGGTAAGGATTTTCACCCGGCCGAAATGAACACCTCCGAGAGGTCGGCATTTTTCCATACACTCCTCTCCCCCCCCCTCCCACCCCCCACCCCGCCACATGGGTTTTTGCGTCTCTTGGTTTCGATTTTTCCGGCACTTATAACCTACCCCTTCTTTTCGGTTCCTTTCAAACCGTCACAAACACACCTACACCAGCCAGATTGGCGCATCACACACTCGCGGGCAGGATTTTGTACCTTTTTTTTCTAACGGATTTTTCCGGTTGGATTACGTTTCACCTTCACTTTCACGTGTGTGTGTGTGTGTCTGTGCGTATGTCTGTTACTTTTACGCACGCACATACACACATACGTACTTCATGATTGCCATGTTGGTTAAGATGAGCCTTCGGTTCTTACACCCCCCCTCCCCTCCTTCTATCTGTTATCCTTCTTGTCTCACACACTCACACACATGCTAGTAGGCTTTTCTTTTCATGCTCGATCAACCTCGAAAACGGTGTGCTCGCTTCACAGTTTTCCCACACAATCAAACACTCACACACACATACACGCATGCACATTCGCACCCCCCGTAACGCGGCCATGCTCCTTCTCTGTCTGGTTCGGTCTGCAGGGAACGCACACACTTTCTCGCACGTTCGTGCTCTTTTAACCATTCGCAGCTGAGAGAGAACTTTGCGAACGAAACGGTCGGAAAATTGGCCCCCTATTTTTCCGGTGGATAGCAGCAAAAAGGAAACGCGCATCCTTTTATTTTCTTGCACAACTGGGCAGCTTCTGAAATTGCCACTGTGTTAATTCGATTCGAAATTATAATTACACTTTTTGTTTGAATTTATGTACATTTGTTTTCTTCACTATCAACCTGTGACAATCCGTGCTTGGTGAATGATGCCTTCACACGCTCAAATCGCACACACTTTCGAACAGACGCCTACTATTTCGTTCATCTTCCTTGCGTATAAACACAGTCTCCCCCCTTTCGCAAACACATACAAACGTTCACGTTGAATTCCAGCAGTGCAGAACACGGGTACACAACTCCATATCACAGGTCCAATGTTTAAACGTCCTGAGGCTGTTTGATTACGATTCTTGGCCAGCATCCGTGTTACGGTTCGCTAGCCGTATCCCCGCACACAACGAAACCTATGGCTTTTTGCTGTGGTTTAAGAGTCACAGAATAACACACACCTTCGCAAGAACAAAGCAGGCCGGTAGCAACGGCACACGGTGTGTGGTGCGATTGTTTGAGGTTTAGTGAAGCAGCTTCTTCCTGCATACGGTGTTTGTTCGTCGTCGCTTTTTCTAACATCCGGCTGATGCTCACTGGCTGACAGGCAGGCAGAGGGAGAACCGAAACGCTGCCTAATGAAGTGGACGCGCTGCCTTTCCTTCTGAAAACTCCGTAGCGCACCGTTTCCGTTTCGTTTCGCTTCACTGATGTGGACACACGCATATCGCTTCCTTTGTGTGAGTGCGTGCGTGCGTGTGTGCGTGTGTGTGTTGTTCGTGTGGAGGAATGCTGCACCGAGTAAAATGCTGACACTACTAACAAACACTTAACACTTCCCGGAAAAAAAGCAGTACGAACCACTCGCCATCAAACGCGGTTTGTTTGCTCGGTTTGTTTCATGTAGTAAAGGATTTTTAGTATCGGACACATCATATTTGCAATGAAACGTTTGGTACAATAAACTTGCATATAATATTACCCACTCTTGCTAGCACTTTGCATCCTTTCTTTTATGTTTGTTTGTTTGAAGCACCTCAAGACAGCTACTGCTTAAAAGAAACACGCACCAGTCGCCCCCTTGTATCGTTTGTAAGGATCCAAACCAAACGTTGCGTTTGTGTGTGTGTGTGTGCTGTGTTTTCGTTATCCCACTCCCGCGCACGTACACGCACGATTCGCTTACCTACCTATTTTCACTGACTCTGCTTATTATCCGCTTCTGCTAGCGAACACGACGAAGAAACTCGTACGCGTTTTACGCAAGGAGCTGCCGAAGACGACGATGACGACGACTTCACCGTACACACAAGCAAGCTTGTACGCATGCACACCGCACACTACCGCACATACACAACCACATACACACGCGCGCGCCGTCTATGCGCGTACGTATCTCTTGCCAGCACCGTTG
>STHB01023173.1:0-24588 GCA_018908115.1 Anopheles rivulorum
ACAGGACATTTGGAAATGTATTTTCGTAAAACGTTGACCGTTGCGTTTAAGACAGCTTTCGTTCCATGAAAATGTTAAATTCCTCATCAGTAGTAACTTCAATGCCCTTTTCTAAATTTTTGTTCATATATTAGACCACAATTAACAACAATGTAGTCGAATGAAGAATTGAACAAACAGCATCCCACATACACGTAAAATCAGCCCTTTTTTGTATGAGACACGTTCGAAAGGATAGTTTGCCAGTTAATTGAAGAATATTCATCCACTTTTGAGTGGTCATAAACACTGTACGGAGGATTAGTGGACGAAGTTTGTTCCGCTAAAGCCGGTGAGTGAATGATTATGTTGAAGATGCTAAGGTGTATATTAGGCAAGCCTTAAAAGAACGCCTCATATTACGTTATTACGATAAATGTACCTAGAAACGAAAAACGTACATTGAATATCTTGCTTTTTGGGAAGGTTATTGAAACTGAAAAAAGAAACTAAAAATTAACATTACAAAATAAAGATGTACAATACTGAACTTGATTGTTGATTTGTCTACTGTGGAAGTACTTTAAACCCGTCACGATCAAACGCCATCGTCTTCATAGCCTTTCTGACTATCCGACATCAACGTCCATCACTTCATCTCACTGTGGTAACAACTTAGTGTACTTGAGAACTTACTCAGGATACTTAAGATACTTAGAAACTTAAACTGTACGTGAAAGGTTGTCCGGTGTCATTTGAATGATATGACCAAACCAACGAAGCCTGGCGAGTCTTGATGATAGTTCATCGTGAATCCCATAGACCTTGTCATAGCTAGTCCACCAAAGTGTTTTGAGTGAAGAAGTTACCACAAACTGAAGAAAGACTGTTTTGTTTGCCAGTATACTTCCCTAAAGCGTATCTCAATATCAAATTTGCTGTCAGTGCTGATGTTTGCCTTATTAATTGTGAAAATTTGGGGATTTTTTACGCTTATTTAATAAAAGTTCTTTGTAATCCTTTGCGTTTAAAATCAATATCATATTAATGGCAAAGTTATGCAGTTTTCAACTATCTTGGTAAAACGTTATTAAAAATCACTTGCACCGACCTGGCAGTAAATGTATGCTACGAACTATTAAAGCTCTATTTTAAACATTTTGTATGAATAATCCTTTCATGTACTTAATTATTTACTATTTTTGCATGATTAAATTAACATGAAAAGCACTTAAGGAATAAGCAAATATTTAATTTTACTTCATTTATGTTCGAGTATGACGGCTTATTTGCCCTGTTGTCAGCCTTAGCATGAAAATTTATCAGTATAGTTAAAATAAATACCAATCGACCTGCTTATTGGATCAATGGTACGGGTTTTGCTGTATTTTTATTAAAAAATGTGGCTCCTATTTATTGAAATTGCTGAATTCATACAAAGTATAGAGCAACGGATTGCAACAGTTCAACGAGAAGGAAATAATGTGAATGGAAATGCTGTCTGAACGAAACATGCATTCTGCTCCAATTGATGGTACGCCACTGGATATGTTCCATATCATGAAACTACAAGAATTTGCAACACGAAAAAAAGCAAAATATTTGAAATAATTCCAGGAAACATCACATTTGTTCCAATATAGCTACGTTTATTAATGTAGACCTGCATGTTATGCTGCAAACTGCCTTTATATTAATTTACCAGTCAAAATGTACAGCTCATAAACGTGTTCGTCATCAAAGCGTTCAATGAATACGAATCACTCGAGCAGCGACTAGAGATTAATAAATAAATAAAACAGGAGATACATCAGTACGTCATTTTGATGCCCGCTTCCAGCTCGTACTGACACTTCTTTTGCTTTAGTGTTTCCGTCTCTCCGTCTATTTCCTCACCAAGCCCTTCCCATTCCCACACGCGAAAACGTGTAATATATTGCCTAAAGGTACACTGGAATGATCAGAATCAGCACTGTCTGCAAATGCGGTGTGAGCCGTTTCCTCTGTTTGCTTTCGTACTTGCATGTACGCAGGAGAAGTTTTACGATGTTCGACTCCACCTGCACGCGGCACATATCTATCGTGAGTGGAAGGAACCAGCCCCCTTGGAAGGATCGCACCTAGTGCACGGTGACGCACGTCCTGGATGATTGCAAAAGAAACGGTGATATCATGACGGTTTCGTTTTATGATTTATAGCCGCATAACAATGAAATTGGCAAACACTACCTTTCGCAATCAATTTATCATTTTTCGCTCGATTTTATTGTTCACGGAGGCTGGGTACCGGAAACACCCGTCCACCCATCCGGCAGCGGCAAACTCGATTGGTATGTTAAGGGTAGGATATTGAGCCTGTTTTGTTTTGCCATGTGAAGTGCTGCAGGCAATGTGTGTGGTCTTTAGCGGAAGTAAAGTAGCACCTTGTGTGGCATTTGGTTTTTCTAAGCTAATGAATATTGTTCAAATATTTGTAATGTGGTCAATGTTCCCTTTGCATTGCTTTGCTTTTAAAACGGCGAAGTAATTGTTGGTAGATTTATAAATAAAAATAAAATAGTCACATTAAAGTTAAAGTTTTCAATATTAAATTAAACGCAATACTATCCTAATTGTTAATTAATATTCCACAGAAAAAAATCAAGTAAAAAAATTAGCGGAAAGATCAAATATTGTTAAGGAGGACACAATGTAGGGTAAACAAAATCATTAAAAATTAAAAAATCAATTAAATAAATTTATTAACACAATACCTAAAATAAATGCATAAGACAGGGTAAGTGTTGCAAAATATTTAAAAACTTGATTCAAATATAAATAAATTTTGAATTTAGATAAAAAACATGCAAAATTAAAATAACAGAGTGGAAACCAAACAAAAAAATGAAAATGAAACAATAGTTGCTGATTATAAGAAAAACAGATCATTATGTGCATTGTATACAAAACAATAAGAAGCAATACATGCCTAACAGAGTATGTGATAAAGTTGGAGAATGATTTGAGAAAAAAAAAAAAAAATTGTCGTTGGACAAACAAGAGATAAACAAGAGATGTTTAACACGTTTATTTAAACTTATTCATGGAAGGATTTGTTAAAAAGAAGTTGTTAATTTATTATTTTTAAGCATGTTTTCCGAGTTTAATTTTATGATTTTATTAAGTGATGTAAAGAAACATTCGATTATGAAAACAATAAAACAATAAAACATATTAAAGTCTTAGGGACCTTTTGACTTCCACAAGTTACCATTGAAACTTTCACTCTATACTGTGTAGTGTTTAGTTTTACATACATCCTTCACGCATTACATCCGATGCTACGCGTTCTACTGCTACGGAGCGCCAAATAGCTTTACCTTCCACGTTTGCCATTTTAGTTTAAATTTAATTCCACATTTCACAAGAAAGCACCTTAGCCGTGGAATTAGCACCTGGGTTGCAGCGCGCAAAAGTGAATGCTTCCATACTACCGCATCACGGCATCAAGGGTTTTCTGCACCAAATTCCACTGCATGTGCAAGTAAGTACGAGTGTGCTGCTGCGAAGATGCCTAATCCTTGGCTTCCTATTCCTATTAGTTTTACATTCGCAGACGGTACGGCGAATCGCACTTTCGCTTCGCCCTAAAACACACACACCACGGCGCAACACAAACGGAGAGTGAAGCTTGCCCAGGATGCTGTTCATAATCGCATTTCGCAGCTTTTCTGCATCACGGAAGCAATTGCTTGTTACCCATTAAGAAACAGGCGATGGGTTGGGAACAGGAGGGTTTGGAAGGTGTTTAGAAAATAGGAGTGGAAATGCCGGTGCTGTGTGTTCTGCATTTCAGCTCTATCTATCAGCGGTAGAGCAGCAAGTGCAAGTGCAAGTGCACGATGGAACAATTTGCATCTTGAAGACGCTTCACACATGGATGCACTTGCACCGTGATGGTGGTGATGGCAAGCACGGCCAGCCAGCGAACCGTACCGACCTCGGCATCTTCGCCTTCTGCCTTGCCAAATCGACCTTTTCTCCCTCCCGAATAAAGCAACGCAACGGGCCCTTGCCTGGTCGGTGCTTGGATGAATGTACCGTACCACATACCGTCTATAAATTTTCATCTCGAATAATGCTGGCGCCTGGTGTATTGTGGCAATATTTGCAAAACATCTCGTCCGTGTGCCCCCTCTGCCTCCACCTTCCCCGCGCCCTGCGTCATGTTCTTAATACAAAACTCCCATCCACCCGTTGGAAAGGAATATTCGCCGAGCCGAGGTACCGTCCCACAACGCTTCTGCCACACACTCCGCCAACCTCGACTCTTCGGCTGGCTAGCTGGCTGGTTTTTAGCTTTTTTTATTCACCCCTTGGAAAAAGATGCTAGCCGGCCCTCTGCATTTTGGCTGGGGATACAGGGATCTCCTTTGTGTGTAGTTTTTTGCCACTTTTCGCAACTGGCTTCGTGTGCTGATGAGTGAAAACTTTGACAGGATTTTCGAGCTGCACCGGTTGCAAGTCGCTGACGCTTGTCTTCTCTCTCTCTCTCTCTCTCTCTCTCTCTCTCTCTCTCTCTGTTTTCTCTCTCTGTAGTGCCATGAGTGACATTTTGCGTGCGGCCTATGCGTTTTCTTTTCTTTTTGTTTATTAGTGATTCTTGTCGCCGAGTCTTTTACACAAACGGTCCCGAGCGTACCAAAACCCTTTGTGTGTACTGAGTACTTGCTCCGGAATTCACCACTTCGAGCTACCGGTTCCGGGTTGGCGTATTTTGCTTGGGTGTAGAGTACAAGGGTTATTTGGGGGCCAAAAAAAAAGAAAAAGCGCAAAAAAGGCCAAATTTCAACCACAAACACACACACGTTCTCGTTTAAACCCATCACAAAACCTCGGGACAATCGAATGGAACGGAAATGCAAAACGAAACGGTACAGTTGCGAGGCGGTAAGCCTCCGACAAGGAGGGCTGCTATAAATTCCACAGTAAAGAGCATTTTCGGGTGCAATGTAGATGCGATAGAAAGGAGAGAATGGAGAGGAGGAAGCATTTTTTTTTTGTTTTGGAACGTTCCAAACCAGTGACCAGGGTTGTCAGATTTTGTGACGTGAGTGACGAAGAGTTTTAGGAAGATATTAAGGATATTTGTTTGTAATTTAGCCACTCTTCCAAATCTTAATCGAATAGTTATTCGTCTTATTCTACAACGCAGAGCCACTCAATTCTTTGGTTAATTCTCAAATGATCAATAAATTTTTAAACACTTTTTAATGTATAATCCTTGAAGAATTAAGCGCATTTATGATTTTATGTTCTTTTTTCACAGTCAAATATTCACTGTAAAGCCTTTTATGCACACGCAGTTACTCAATAACAACGAACTATCGTTAAGACTTCCATTTCTATGATATAAATGGTTTAAAATTTAAGAATTATTTGATAACTTGTAAATATTAAACATCCAATAATGTTTCTACTAGTTGCTTAACTACTAGTTTGCTTAACACAATATAATGGATAATTGTACTTGGATCATAAACACTTTCGTCCAAGATTTACGAAACTTCCTCGTAGAGATCCATTTCATCAAAGAATTCATTTATTTGTTATAAATATCACTCAAGCACTCCAGATGAAACAGAACCATAAAAGTAAGAATATGTAAATTTACACATGTTTTCTTTGTTTAACGATATCACAGTGGAACGAAATCGAGTGGACCAAAAATTAAGCGTTAAAAGTCATTAAAAATTCCATTATGGAGTTTTTTTTTGCATTGAATTGATGAATTTGCAGCCATTTCTTGAATTTTTTCAAGTTGAAGTAGAATTTAAACAGGTAGAAGTAAAATCTCCTTTCATTACACTATCTGCTACTAGATAAAACTGAATGTTTTTTAAGCTTCCTATGGTGTTCCAAAAACTTGTTTTATTACCCATTCTAATTTAGAATATATGAAAATGTTGTCATTTTTTGCTTAAGTTTTAAGTTAATACAAATTATTTGTCTTCCTTTAGTCATATGAGAAGCATTGTGTTCGCCACCCCTGCCTAAGGAAAAACGAACGGAAATAAACGCATATACACCGAGGTTTGGCGAGAGTTATGGCGAGAAGTAAACCCCGTCGCTACTGTCGCTACGGCTGACGGGGTTGGAGAGTTATACGCGGCACTTTAAAATATTGTGGTGTTCTTGTACTCTGCCGAGCTGAACAAATGGAGAAAAAACCCAACCTTGCCCGAGATGCAACATCCGTGTCGCCCGTTGCAGAATGCACGAAAGACCCACGAAAATGATTACTCTGGCCGGGCGCCCGGGATTTTTTGGCGCTTCCAGCATTTGGGCGGAAGATTTCCTCTCATGGTGTCTACCTGGGTAGTAGTAGTGGTAGTATCCTCGACCTTCCGGACACCGAGGCCGTTTGACGCCGGACATGTTGGCAATTGGCACCGGCACCCCGGGCACCACATGCACTTTGCTGTTGAAACAACATTTCTTTTCATGGTAAATTAATTTGAATGATTTTGCTTGTGAATTCAATTAAATCTTGGAACGAGTTCAATTAATTTGACTATGCGGTGTTGTAGCAGGCAAAAAAAAGACTTATTTATACGGTGTTTTTCCTTAAGATCCAGGAATGTTTGCTGCGCGTAGTAAGGGCGATGCGAGAAACCGGGTGTGCTCAGTGCTTTGCAAGTTAATTTATAGGGTCGTCTACGATGAAATGTTACCCTATTGGGAGGAAAACAAAAAGGAGCTTACTTTTGCACCACAAATGTCCAGGGAGCATCAAAGCAAAATGAATACAACATAGCAATGAACTCCTTTGTGCTTCCAATCATTAATAAAAATAATATTTAATTATTTGTTTTTATTTTATTCATTCATTGAAGAAGGACCAGGCCGTATTTCCTTAGTAAAAATAATATGTTTAACTAAAATATTATATGATTAATCATAAATATTGCGTGAGATGTGCTGTGTTCATTCTTGTTGCTAAGAAATCCCTTATTTACTTCATTATTTTATTTTATTTTATAAGTGAGTTACTTTGGTGTAATACAGCTCTTATTTCTGTCAAATGAATGATTATATTATTTAATAATTCCACTTATTTAACTAGGTTTTTTGCATAACGAAAGAAAATAAAATAAATGAAAGAATGAAGGTAGATGATAATTTTTTACAACAGTTTTATAATAGCACTCAACTATGAAAGCATACTTAATAATATTAAACATTGAAAAACTACAGCATAAAAGCAATATAAAAAAATCGATTTTTAGCTGCGTCTGCTATATTAAATTTTTTACTTTATTTGTATAATAGATCATTAATTCTATTAAATTAAGATTTCTCATGTTATTCAGAAATTTGGTGATAAACTTTAAAATTCGAAAATGAAATAATTTCTTATTCCTTTTTCATAAATGATCAGTTTTTCGCTAAATAGAAACAACAAAATTTTATGCATTCCAGAAACTATTATTTCTGTCCTATTTTTGTCCTATTTTCCATTCGATTCTTTTTTTCACTTACTAAAACCACTGTTTTGTGGCTATTATTTTTATCTAATAATAGCATTCCTTTCAACTTGCGATTTAAGGTTGCAACAACACAAACACACACAATTGATGCAGAAATGTATCTAGTCACTGTTCACTTTTCTAACACCGGCTCACCAACGGATTAGCATACTGTCCCGCGCTGGTAGCGGGTAATGTGGCTTTGCCATTCGATGCGTGGTTTGCTTGTATAACGAAATAATTATCACACTTTCAATGAAATGCACAACATTTCTTTCTTTGCTCCGTTTCAGTTGACTACACACACACACACACGGTCGCGGCGAAAAAGCTGTCGCTTCGATTTTACGATACGCATATGCACTGGAGCGCATATTAATAAAGCACAAGCGTGCGCGATCGAAATTCTGCATTCGACACCGTGCGACGCTCCAAAACATGTCATTGAACGGTGAAGAAAGAATAACATCCCCCCCAAACCAGGTGGGGAGAGAAGGGGTGGGGAGTAGGTACACATAGGTCCTGCCCTTTTTGACCTTTTGTCTCCCTTGCCGGTCACACCGGTCATGGCACCCCTTCTAAGCCATCCAGTTTTGGGATCCATGTCGTATGCGGCTCGGTATGTGTATCGGGTTTCGGATTAATTCATGGTTTATTGTTTCGTGGTCCATTAATATTGACAAACGAAACAAAATGGTGTGATTTATAGCTGGCAATTATTAACTGAGGATAGAACTTGACCAGCCGGTCGGTTTCGGGGTGTGGGATTGCTTCAGCGCTGGTCTGCTCTGGTCTGGCCGCATCCGGACCGTATCGGTTTGGATCGGACTATCTAGTGTGCGTGTGTGTGTACGTGTACTAAGGGTGTTAGTACGCAATCGTTTGATAATTCACACGCATGGTTTGGTTTTGTGGGACAGCATAATGCACCAAAAGCACCACCAGGAATGCAAATGGAATGTAATGGCGCATTATGAAGTGGTGAGCACCGTTGTCGTAATGAGCCCAGAACCGCTTTGGGAACCGTACGGAACCGGGCTGCGATAGTGTTTAGTTTGTGGTCGACGTGTGTTGCGGTACGGAAGGGGTATGGGAAGGGATGATCAATCCCGATCCGGGGTGGGTAGAACGGATTTTCGGTAAACCCGATTGCAAATTTTGCTTTGCAGATGGATAAAATGAATCGGTTAGTTGATTTAATTCAAACATTATTGCATACTGAGAGAGCTTTTCCTGGGTGTTCCAGCATGGGGGTGTGTTAGAATGCAGTTGTTTTAAGGGTGTTAAAATGGGTATAGGAATAAAATAGATCTCTCTTAGTATTTAATCTTCAACCATTGAACATTGAGCGGAATTTGAATAAGTACGAACATTCTCCATAACGTTTGAATGATGGTGCCGTGACCAGGATTTTCCTCTTAATATTACAGAACTATACAGAAATCCTTTCTTTTTCGTCAGTTTAAGGTTTTGTTTTTCTTATATTACTAATATGATTATTTTTACAATTAATTTCTCATAAAAAAACATGCCCCCAATAGGGAAATTTTCATTTCATACAGGAAAAGTTTACCGTTGTTCCTTATTGTGATTTCAGAGTTCGATGAACCACTGAACCTATCTCGCTGTAGTAAGATGAATGTGGCTTTACACAAAAGATAAACAGCCGTGCATACATACACACTTTTACGAGCGAGATTTACCATTTGCTACTGTTGACATTAGCTCTTACCTCGACCGTGGCCAAAACCCACAAACTGTCCCAATTGTGTTTTAGCTGGCCGACAGTGACGAAGAAATAAATAAAGAGCTGGCCACAAATACGACCACGGCGAGCCCAGTTTTTCTCCGGGTTTCTGGGCCGCCATCAAAGGCGGAAAGCGTCAGGGCAAGCATTCATTAGTCGGGCATCACCCAGCCCCGGTTTCGGTTTTGTTGTGTGATTTGGATTTATGTGCCGGACCCGGGTACCGTGGTTAGCGCCTTACGCTAAAGTGGGTCGCCACCGTTTGCCACCGATTGGCCGAAAGGAAAAGCTTCCATATATTACTTTAATATGATTCCATCTTCGGCCCCGACTTTCGTACGTATTTGGGGGTCTTTGTGAGGGATGGGGGGAGGAGTAACATCAGACACACACACACACACACAAGTGGTAGTAGGCTCGGTGGCAGCATGTCACTCCACCCCGACTGGCCAAACCGAGGGAAGCGTGTACTCATTCGGCTAACCGTCACCACAAAAACCATCACAGTGGTCTGGGCCGACAGGACGCTGATGACAAGCTTTACATACAACCGCTACCAGAAAGTCCAGATTCACGGCACGACAAAGATGATCTCGGTCCATGTCTCATGGTCTGTGCAAAACCGGAACATAGAGCTGTAAATTAATGTTAATTTCGGTACACCCTATGGCCAACGGGCCAAGACTGGATGGAGCAGGGAAGGATTAGGAGGTGCGAAGGAGGGTAGTTGCGGCGGGGTTCTTAAAAGGAAATGGATCAGCTTTGGGAGGGGTGGTGTGAGAAGATGAGAAAGGAAGGGAACTGCTTACTGGCAGCATCTAGCAGACGCACCAGCACGCTCCTGGTGAGCCGACGGCACACATGTAAGCTGGAAGCCGGAAACAGCAGGATATGGGTCGGTACTTGCTTTTTGTTTCCGGTGCAATGTGAAATTCCGGCTGCTTACAACGGGCCACCTTCCGGCAATGCGTCGGCAAAATGGGGCGTTTATTTATGTTGAAATAATTCACCTGATGCGGGTTGAATTGAATTTCGATGATTGAAGGTACGCTTATCTGGAGCTTGTGATTATGAGCCTAATGGAGTGTGAAGCGCTAGCAGCGTACAATTAACACACAAAGCAAAATGATTTCTAATCGTAATGGTTTGTGATCGGGGAAATTAGTTTGCTTGATTTAGGATGAAGAAAATGAATTTGCTTTACAGGAAACTTGTACAATCTAATAGTTTTGATTGCATTTTTCCTTTGCTCAATATGTTAAGAATATGAGGTGAAAAAATCATTCTAGCATACCAAGAATTAAAACGCGAGTCTCCAAAAAACCCACAAACGTTCATGGTTTGAGCAAAATTTTTCTTAAAAAGGGCATTTTATAAATTGATACAAACAGCATTTTAAGAGTCCTAAGAGCCAAATAACTTGCCAATTTTATCATAAACCGATGAAATCGATACTGATAGAGATTGATTCTAGAATTAATCCCTTGACAGGCGCATTATTTAACCTGTTTTTCGGTTGAAAATGAACTGTTTTTTTGTGTTTTTGGTTTCCACGTTTTTGTTCAAAAAAAGGTCAGTCATCGCTTATTAATCCTGTTCGTTTCGTTTGTTCGTCTTGAAACTAATACAAACTGGATTTATTTATTTTTGAGCATTTAATTGCTACATACTTAATTACTTTACTAATGTTTACATTTTTTATCATTTCACTATCATAGATATACTAATAAATCATTATATTTCACCTAATCCTGTGTCTCGTTTCACTTCTTAGAGTTTTAAAGTATGTTTTGTGCAGCTTTCTAAGCTAAGTAAAATCTTACTTATTTAATTGTTAAGTGTAAGTAAACAGAACAATATTTATGATATAAATTTAGGGTATCAATCTATTTATAGCAATTCTTCATGGCACACTTCTTATAAAATAATGAAGACAAACATATTGCTCGTCTCGTTTGAAAAATTCACCCGCACAGTGAAAAATAACCACCCAAATGAAAAGAATTAATATTTCAAAAGTGCAATAAAACTACAATAGTAATGCAATGAAACAAATGGGATACGCTGCACCAAACATGAAGACATGGAGTTATGTTGCATTTTACGCGATCACAAAAGCCCACCCCGTGGGCAGCGCCTCCGTGAAGTGGCACTTTGTGGCGTTTCTAATGCTCACTTTCTATCTTCTGTTTTATCCAGCTGATGTTGAGTATGGCGGACACGTTTCGGTTACTGCAAGAGCTCCAAGGGTGATCCACAACAGCTAGAAGTACGATTTGTTCTTGTTCGCTTTTCGCTAATGATTATTTCCCATGCATTACACACAGGAAGCATTTATTTTGCACTCCCGAATGAAATCGATACAGAGGGATTGTATTCAGTGCAATACCAGCTGCACGATGTAGTTTCGTTTTTTAGATGAATAGAAATAAAAGTATTTGATTGATAAAAGGGATAGCGATGCATGTAGCATGTACTTGCTATAAAGCATTAAATATTTTGATTGTCTCCAAAGGACTGAATCGTAATATTTAAAAAAAATTCCATTTTCCATAAAACTAAGAGCACTATTTACCACGTGTTCAAAATCTATAGGAAATAATTTCAACTAAAAACAAAAAAAAAATGAGTACCTTCTAAATGTCAACCAATCGGTACGTTGCAGCTCGTTACGGCAGCAATTTCCGACGACGACGCTGATTGCTCGTGATGTGCCTCGCAGGTCAGTTAATCTACCGAATCGATACCACCAAACGACATCTCATTAGTGCAGGAAGTTTCGACCCAAGCCACACGAAGTCCTGCCCGAACGCGCGCGATCACTGTTCGGATCGTCCGATGGCAAATCAAAACCTCTCGCAAGCGAACAACAACAGCAACGATGGCCGCATACAATCGCTTGGGCAAAAAAAAAAAACAACGGCACACCGTTAGCGTAGCGTGCAGGAAGTTTTGTGAAATTATTGCTGCAAATTTCAAAAACTTTAGCAATCCGAACACGTACCGTCATCATCCTCATCTTGATCATTTTTTAAATGATGATGGAGGCGCATGGTATCTCACGGGTTGGGTCACGCTTTGGGTGGTGCTGGCGGTTGAAAATTGTTCCGAATTACGAGGGCAAAAAAAGCAAACTCCAAAACAAAAGCTAAATACAAAACCACACTCTGCCGATAGCCAAATCAGGCAGCGTCCGGTCAAAAAGCGTTCGGTCGGTTCGTTTGCAGATTCTGTCGCTATCCGTCGCCCAACCATGTTCGGTTAGTTGGGTGGATTGTTCCATCTTGTTGGGGCTGGTTTCCGATAAAACCAAGAAAAAAAAAACAACAAGCTAAATTACGTTAACGTACTCTCATATAAATTTTACGCCGCACTGCCCAAAATAACGAAGCACACATTTTTGAGGCGGATTTCGGCTTGTTAGCGAATTTAATTTCTTTTTCCGTATAACAAAAAAATCCAACAGTTCGTTGGTCGCCTGCTGCTGATCAATGGGAGCACACGGGAGCGAATGGATTTTCGGGAAATCTTCTTATTAGATCACGTATCTCGGCCATAAGCTAAACACGTTTCACGTTTTCGATTATTCTCATTATGGGGATTTATGGTGCAAGATGCATCCGCCGCACACGGTGTGACGGTACTAGCGGGAATGGGACAAATTATTCATGAGTCGTATGTATGAGGCATGGGACACGGGAAAAATTTGAGACAAATGGTAACTAGCTCAAATTGTGCTTTTTTCAAATTAGCTTAGAATAAATTGCTGCGTGACGATTAAATACAAAAATAAAGGAAAACAAACACAAAATTACTTTAAAACCTAATTATTGCAAATTTTTTAAATCATAGATCACAATACAAAAGAACAGACTAAGAATTAATCCGTTTCTTACAAAAAAAAACTTAGAAAAGCAATAAAGAACATTAATTTCTAGTATTAAAATTCAAAACGAGGCAAAATTCATCATCAAAGACTTGTGATAAACTCAGTTGTAACGCCTGACACTTTATTTTTAATATTTTTATTTGATTTGTTGGGTGACAATGTGTGTGGATTACTGACGTTAGGCTAAACTTGTTCCTTCTTCGCTTTCTTCCTTTCTGTGACATCTGTCAGATCCTTCAGACGTTTAAATTAATATACCGTCTGCAGACGTTTCGAATATTCGTTTTATCGCCTGATATAACGAACACCTTGCATTACATGAAATAAGTATATCAATGGATTTAGTAATAAATATGATTTAGAGTTCAACAAAAAATTGAAGCAATTTGGTATCACTAAAGAGCTTCAATTTTTGACATTGAAAATCAAAAACAGTGCAAAATTGACTATTTTCCCTACTTCTTTTTCATTATTCAGAATTAAATCATTTCTCCTACATAAAACAAATACAAACTATTAAAAAAATGTCGAAATTTGTGTTTTGGCGTTTTGTGATGGCGTTTTTATTTAAAACATGTAAAATAAAAAAAAAGTACTTCAATTGAACATCATACTATAATGAGGCTAAAACTAAGAAAAAACACTTTTTTTGCAATTAGTTTTCAAAACAGCAAAACCAGTCGTTCAATTCCTCTAAAATCAAGTCTGTAACGGATGATTCTTAAAAAAAGTATTTATTGATTCATTAATAGCTACTAAATCAAGATCGAATAGTTTCACAGACACTTAAAGCTTAAAGCTTCGTAAAAACAATTCGCTCGGCACAACAATGCGTGTGCGTGCCTGGCCAAAAATGAAACCGTGCTCGAAAAAGGAAAAAAGTGGAGCGCATACCCCATCCACCCGGACCTCCCCTTATCGGCAAACGACACGTGGACGGTACGTGGTTGGCATGCGCCGGCCGTGCAATCATTTATCATTAATTTTTCGGCTTATCCCGCCCTGACAGGTACACGATGTTTTTGCGGAAGCATTAGCTAGCGCGCAGTGATAGAAAGCATCGACACCGGTTTCGGCCGGACCGGCAAGGCGCAAAAAGAGATTTTAAATGTGTATGTGTGCGGCGTAAGCAGGACGGTAAGGGAACGTTCCCTTGCTAAGCTCTCTAATATTCGTGCCTCGTTGCCGGGACCATGGAATGGAAGAGGACCATTGAAAATTGCGTACCAAGGATCAAAACTGAACAGGCAAAGTGTTTCAATTTTCTGTGCATGAGCGCGCGTTGCTGCGAGTGTCTTAAAGCATTCGCTTCCGGATGTGGCGAAACAAGAAAAAAAAAAAAACAAACGAAAAAATGGGCCAAAAACGCAGGAAAACAATGATGGGTGTGAAAGATTAACAAGCGGTGAATTATTCGTTGCGTGCCCGAACAGGAAAGCTAATGGAAGTAGAAACGACGGAAAAGAAATATTCGATCTATTTTGTTTTGTTAATCTTTCCGCTGAAAATGTCGTTTGCTGGATGATAAGTGATGGCATCTTCAATTACTTGCTCCAACTCCACGTAAGCGGCTTTAACACTCTACTCAACGTTTTACTACAGTAGCTTATATATTTCTTTGTAAATTAAGCTTATGATATTTTAAAGCTTATGATCTAAAAAAGTTTTCATCACGAAATGTTTAACTATTGTCAGCCATTATTTAGAGATAAATAATAAAAAATGGTGAACTATCTCTGACAGACACCATCGTGCTGCTAAGTCGTCGCTATCAATAGCAACAACAAAAACACAAGAAAAGCGAATAAGATCGTTGTATGTCAAAAGACAACGGGCGCGCGAAAAGGCAGAATGGGCAGATCTTTTATTCAGAATTTATGCTAATCATTGGAAAACGTTACTACACTCCATCCGTCTACCTAGGCAAGCCCGGTATAGGCGCAACAAAAGCTCGCCTCGCGCCGAGAAAACTGCTACACAGCGCTTTATAAATATTCAATAGCGTGCCAGAGCAGCTGGTTGTACAGTAAGGGAAGTGTAAAACTTTGCTCTATTCTCTCGGTGCACGGTACGACATGGTATGTGGGATGGGTCTTTGGTACATATCTTTCAATTTTTCGATGGAAGTTAGTTATTTTGATGTATTGCCTCAATGTAGAGTGTTTTTGTTGTGGCTCTTCTGGATTAGGTTGAAACTTTAAGTAACGAAATTCCATTTTTGAGATAGAGGCGATGGAACTAAGAATTGATCAGAATCAATATATGATAGATTAGGAAGTAGATGGCGTCTCCATTTACGTGTAACTTAAAGGCAATTGTTTTATGAGTTCAAAGCTTCAACTATTGCTATATTTTTCATGCCAGGGAAAGGGCTTTTATTAGTTTCTGATCTTGGATATGAATTAAAATAAAAAAATGATAATGGAAGACATTCATTGTCA
Organism: Anopheles rivulorum; assembly: GCA_018908115.1. Taxonomy (NCBI): domain Eukaryota; kingdom Metazoa; phylum Arthropoda; class Insecta; order Diptera; family Culicidae; genus Anopheles; species Anopheles rivulorum. Next base: position 15,565 of record STHB01023173.1, read on the forward strand.
TTTTTGGCTGTATGATTAAACAATAATATCTTCCACACTAATGAAGAGGGACAATTAGGATAGGGGTAGACGGGGTACGATTTTTCAGGATTGAGAGGATATACATTTAATTTATATGTTTCTATTCCATTCAGGACAAACATAACATGATTTGATATAGATTCTCTAAAAGAAATAGTGATCTGAGAATGTAAATGGACGGATTGTAATGTTAATTCTTTATAGCAGCTGAAAGATGTGACAAAGATTGTCAACTTTAGGAGAAAACTGTTCTGAATAAAAGTTTCATTATTACAAATACAAATACAAAATGTACAAATATACGAGTTGTGAAAGCATACCGCAAAACTTTTTTTTCACTTACTTTTTCACGCGATAGAGTAAATTTCCAGTTCAACTTGAAAAGAATCTAGAAATGGTAAAAACTTTACCATCTCTGCAAACGTGTTTTTAAAATACGTAATACAACCTACTCCATAGAATATTCCGTTTTTTTGGAAAAAAAACCCAAGGATTTCTATCACCTTAAACCTCAAGCTTATTTTAAGCGTAGATTAAGCAATATAAATTCAAAAGTAAATGTTTTATTTATTTCAACGCTTGTAGTACTATTATATTAATCTTTAAATAGTTTGCTAAAAGAGTCCATTGTTTTTTTATTGTTAAAAAATATATTTTGTATTTACTATGAGCACAAGACTAGATAATCCACATTACTTGTTCACACTTCTCATAATTTCCAACTCTCTCAAACTCTCTTTCATCTTATGGAACGTTCTGCTGGGACGCTCATAATAATTGTGCGATGAAAATTCAAAACATATCATAATTCCACATTATTTCCACCACACTGGCCACTGGCGTCTGCCCCGGACCCGATGCAAAACTAAAATAATTTTGTTAGAGCCGCAACCGGCAGCGAAAGTGTCGCATTTTTGCCATTAATGCAGCGCTATTACCACTAACGAGAGCAAAGCGGGGTTGGATAAAAATCTTAAATTGAGTTAACTGCCATTCCATTTTCTTGTCCAAGCGCTTTGGTGCGCGCTCGGGCGACCATGGAAAATCTGCGTCCTCTCTTGCTTTCGTTTGCCATTTTATCCGGCTCAAATCACCACGAAACCACCCATCATAACCGATCATCCGGTGGAAAAAGTGTTTTGTATTATCCGAGGTCTGGTTACAAACCGTAACCCGTGGGCCAGCTGGCCAGCACGAAACGGAACGTACGAACGGGTGGACGAAAATTAAGTGAGTGATTTGTGCTCGTCATTAGTCGATGCTTCACAGATCTTCAGGACGAACAAAGCACACCCGAGCGGTGTGCCAGACCAGGAACATCACCCAACCGGTGTACCAGTGGCGGTACCAACTTTTGCAACCATTTAAAGTGTATTTATTTAATTAAAAAAAAGCGAAGAAGCAGAAGCGGAAACCAGTTAAACCGTAATCACTCGAAAAGCTGTGGCCGAAACGATACACTGCCGAAGCGTTCGCCAACAGGAATGGGTAAACAATGTGGCAGGATTTCTTACGCTTTGTTACGCGATTGAAACAACAAAAAGAAAAAGGAAAAACCGAGCAACGATCTGGAAAAGAAAAGGAGCAAGCACGGCCAGGAATGGGTTGCTCATCGAGTCGTGGAAAAGTACTCATCATCACATTAAGGAATGTTGTCTTATTTTACACCTTCCACGGATGGATGGTACCGACGCAACGGTTCGGTTGTATGTTTCGGGGAGTATAAGATAGCGAAAAGTAATTAGCCTTTGTACATCCGCTGGCACGTTTGTGGCTGCTGCTAGATCGTGAAAAGCCAAAACACTGTGGCAAATAAGTGGTTTTGTTATTTACTTTGTTTGCAATGGTTCGATTACTTGTAGTAGTTAACGCTCAGAGACAAATAAATCATTTAATTTTGTCGGACATGGCCGAATGCGAAAATTTACGTACTTAGTAATGCGATGGAAATAAATTTTCGAAATAAATGGAAAATAAAAAGCGTTGCTTTGCGAAATCATTCGCCGGAAAGCATTTGGAAGAGTTTGTTAGAAATGATATACATTGTTTGAAGTTACTGAAGTGTAGATTGTACTCAGCATGGTTGTTAAATATAAATAACCAGAATACATCTTATATAGCAGATTAATCAATTCAATCCATGCTCCAATGCTTTCTTGCTCTGATTTTTCCTTCTCTTTTATATCTTTATATTATCTTTATATATCTGATTTTATCTTTTATATCATATCAACAACATAAACAAGAATTTAAAATAATTTTTCGTGAAATGCTAAGGAATGTTCAATATTCTTACAAAATTGTTTCCAAAATTTTAAAATTTTACTAAGTTTACTAATAATGTATATTTAAGTTATTTGCATTATGTAATAGGAATGAAGCAATGAGGGAATACATAAATTAAGAATGAGAGTTGATCGTTAACCTCTACGAAGAAATGATATAATTTCGATTTTATCCTCATCTGATATTCTTGATTCCCTCTTAAACTACTTACTTCAAATACTACTATTACTTCTACTAACATACTTACTACAACTACTACTACTACTACTACTTACATACTTACTTACTTTAAAAATAACCGAGTATGACCGGGATAAGGCAAAATATATAGAGGAAATGCCTTGTATTTCTTGTGACCTAAAGATGATTAAGCTGTAGGTGAGCTGTAGTCATAATAAATTATAAATAAAATAATCATCCCCGGCAAATATACAAAATTGTTGCAGACTGAAATAAAGTATTTAAATCGTCAATATAAACTAGAATTTTAAGTAATCTCAGACGAATCTTTGTTCCAGAATAAAAAATGTTTACAATATGTAATACATGTGTCATAATCACCATTTTGTCAGCTAAAGAATAAATTAGTCAGCTACTAGTTATACAAGTATAATTAAGAATATGACCAGACAGTTTAAACAGCTTCTCTACCAAACTATTGTGTCTAAACCTCGTGACACAAGCAGCTCGCCAGCTAGTTTGGTGGTACACATGACGTATTCAAGTATTGGCGTATTGTTTCTTCATGCTTCGACAAAAACAAAATCACCATCGCTGCAACCCTCTACCCCCAATGAAAAATGGGGCACCTTTAGCGCCTTTTCACATTTAGCAATCGTTCACCAGTTCGTGTTGTCGAAAGTGAATCAACCCACGGCAGAGCTACTGTGCGCTTGCTTGACGTGTAAAACCGATTGTCAACCTGTTCGTCAGTAGAACGGCAGCGATTCCAGACGGGAGGTAGCGGTTTGCATGAATCAATAATTTAACAACTACCTAATTCACGACCAGAAGGAACGATCACTGTGCACAGTGTGTACACTGACCTGGCTGGTAGGCACCGGGCATCACTCACTCATGTAATGGGGGCAGCATTTTCCGCACAAAGCATTTTCAATCATTTTTCATTAACGCGCTCGGGTGCGCGCCTCCCGGCATGGCCAGGTGGAATTTAAAACATTGCACCAGGATTTTCTCCACAGAAACCCACACCACCCCACACAACCCATCCACCCCAACGGGCGTCCCTTTTAGTGGGGGAGGGAGAGGAGGTGTGGTAGCGGCATACCGCTACCGACTCGCATGCCGACCGGAAAGGTAAAATGGTACTGGCCCCGACAGGGGGGTGGGCTGAGGGGGTGAGGATGCAAGGGAAGGGATGGGGTGGTTGAAACGTTTCGTGAAAGGCTTTTGTGCAGCTGTTGAAATTATGATAATTTCTCATAATTATGAAACCTGACAGCCGGCGTATTGAACGGCGTTGGGCGCACGGTGCTGGATAGGGATTTGCGAAAAACCGGGCGAAAAAGCTTCATCCCCAGCCCAATTGGTGGTGCTTGCCGACGAGAATGACGAATGGAATCGGTTCGGTTCGGGGCTTTTTGAAATGGAAAGGTAGTGAGGGGGGAGTGAGATGGAGGAGGGGGAAGAGAAGCGGGAGGAGAGAAAGGGGTGGTACTTATCGTGGAACGCGAACTTTCATCAGCATATTTCATCCAGCTGGAGCCTTCGGAATTCGTACATTCTTTGTCGAATTCGAAAAGAATTCCTAAAACAAAGCACCGAAAACCTACCACATCGCGACAAACCAGGTGCCCCAGTTGAGGCGCAGGCAACACCAGCAAAGGGGGTAAGTTTTCTCCGTCTGTCTTTGTTTTCTTTTTTAAGTAATGCCACGCTGCAGTGCGATGACGAACGATCGGGGGTTTGCTGATATTGGTGATTATGGGCAGCAACAACACAGCGGATGTACAAACATCCAGCTCCGTTATGACCGGGAGTGACGGTTATGATAAATTGATTTAATTGATTTGAATTTAATTAATTAAAGATGCAAACTTTAGCCTTACGCGAAGCATACTCCATTAAGTAGGAGAAAAGGGTCCAGCCGTAGCCGAATTGTTGTGCGGGAAGACAAGAATTTCTTTGCTTTTTAGTTTGTCTAAAGCCCGTGGCGCGCTAGGAAAGCGAAGAACAAACAACACTCGCTCAACATTCCATCAAATGTTAACCTGCCCGGGGGTGGCACTCGATGAAACATCTAAGAGAATAAATTTTGCAATAATCAAACTGACGAAAGTGAAGCAACGCGAAGGTCACATTCCTTGGCGTGTGGCGGTGGGCATTGTAAAAAAACATTAACGCAATTGAAGAAAGCTGGCAACAGCATGATAGCAATGTTAACAAACACCTGTTTGGAGGCTTTACGATGAGGAAATATTTGCTCGTTTGCCTTGCATTGCATGTTTTATTTTTTAATTTATACCGGTACAGCCGTGTGTTGGAGGCATAATATCGTATGAAACGAATTAATGCAGAATATTTTAAATGTTTCCATAATATTCAGGCGTAAGTTTCAAGTCTGCGACATCATCACGGTTGTAATCCACCAAAAAGTCGAAAGTCATCCACGTATGTCATTGTAAATATTTAATATTCAAATGCGTCGTGTTCAAAAACGGTTGCTAACTTAATTTTTATTTTACTTTCAATTCAACGTATTACTTTATAAAGGCGGGGTTTGACTCTATAGTCACGTACTTGGAATATTAATATGTTCAAATACAAACACTTTTGTCCCAGTACGTTGAGTACATTTTCTTATAAACAGCATTAACGTTTTCCTTTCTTTTCATGCTTTTGAGTTTACTTTGAGCTTTTTAAGCTTATAATCGACGTTTTGTGAGTGTTTAGACCACTGGCACGTGACAAGTAAGCAGTATAGGTACATTTGCTCATTTAAGTAATTTTTATCAAAACTGAACCTTCTGAACATTTTCCTGAAGTCATAGACATTAAGCTATGAAATCAGAGTTTAGTAGTGCTGAGATAACAAAGCACGTTAAAAAGACTAGTTCATGTTTTGACCAGCAAATCAAGCTTAATCGTTGAAATTAAATACCAATGTTACTGTCTGTTGCACCAAGAGTAATATCCTGATGCCCTTAAATATTGGAGAACACCTGAGATATCTACACAATTCCTATACAGGTACGGTTAAAACACATTTATAAGCGTTTGGAGATGTTGCTTTGTTACGTTGAAGACCTTTGATGTAACTTTAAAACCATTAGATCTGTTTTCTCCCTTCAAAAGAAGTCATAAAGCCATTTTAAAAAACCGCCAGATTAGGCCTACGACTCAGGCACTAGGTAATTATCGTTTTTGATTGCTAAAGTGACCGTTGCTGATGATTTAATGTTTTAAATGTCCTGAATAGAACACGTAACTATCTTAAATTTTCTCAAAGCTCTTCAAAGATCTGCTCAAATAACGCTAGAGTAACAAGTGATTTTAAACTACTGATCACAATTAATTCAAATTTCCGCTTCAAATATCCCTCACAAGACCGTTTTAAATAACCACTTTGACACCTGTTATACGTTCCTCAACAAAAATTTTTGCTGCTTTGGCACTCCACATTCACAAACACAATATCATCTTACCGGCCATATGTTGAAAAAGCCACTTTCTCCACAAATGGAGGCGCATGGTCATCCACTGGTAGAAATGGGGCTGCAAAGCATATATTTGTACTGCCCCCTTACCCAAACGGGTAGTGTTTTAGTGATTGTACCCCAAACATGTGCGAGAGAGATTTTCGTTTGTTGAATCAGATCGTTACACACCACCTAATTGCGGTTGTACGGCCTGCTTCAGCAAAACCCCAACACGCGCACACCGAGATGAAACCACACCGACTCGAAACAGAAGAGAAAACCGAAAGCGAAGACGACGAAGGTGGCTTAATTTTCCGGTAGCTGAAATATGGGACACCAGATCAAGAATCACCAAAATTAGGGAACTGATGGACTTCCTATCCTCCTTTTTTTTGTGCTTTCAGTGTACCTGAACGTGTGTCCAGCCCGGTCGGTAGCCCATATCCCGGATCCAGTTCATCAATCTCCCTCCCCTTCCCCCGTTCGGTCCTATCCCGACATCCATTCGGACAAGGTTTCTGAAAAAAGCTCGAAAGGCCGTTTCTGATGTCACTCACTGAGTCGGTTTGGTACGGGTTTTTTGGTTCAATCTTGTCGCTCGCTCCGAAGCACCGGTTGTCGAGGTTGGAATCAAATTTATTTCACAACAACGTCGGGGACACATGTCAACGATGACAACGATTGTGAAACCCGAGCAGCCCTGAAAGCATCGCCCCGAACAATCGTACATGCGGGACATGCTAAATTGATTTAATTTATTTCCAACGCATTGTGTTTTTCGGTCAGCTGAGCACGAATGTTGACCTCTTCGGGGTTGGGTTTTGCCCCATTGTGCCAGCTCCCCAGCTCCACAGATCACAGGGCTGTACGCTCTGTTTTGTTGCTACGTGTGAGTTTCCCGGTGAAGGAACCTATTTGTCCTTTCGATCGGTATCGATCGTTTCCGAATGGTTTGCATGGACGAAAAAAACAAAGCGATCACCAGACACAGCTGCAACAGGGAAACGAGCGAAATAGTTTTAATTACATTCCCAACCATTTTAGAGCCAAAAAACAACCCCCATCCCACCGGGGCTGTCCGATTCGTTGTGTCCGAAAAGCGTTATCGTCATCGTTAGGTGGCAGCCAATATTTTGTGAGTGGCTTTGTTGCAGCGAACGGGCAAACGTTGTAAAATCGTCATTGAAATGTCCGGCCTTTTTTTGAGAATCCGGATGAAGCATATAGTTTGGCCCCCCGGGGGTGGTGCAGAGTGAGCCACAAATGTGTGAATGTGTGTGTGTGAGTGTTTGAAGTTGATAAGGATCGAAATTAAAATTTTCATCCTCACCCTACGCTCATTTTTGGATAATGGTGTCCGTTTCGGTACGAGATATCGTCCCGATAGCATAGAAACTGTCTGCGGTGAAGTAATTATTTTGTTATCAAAAACCAAGTCTAAACGACACGACCGGGGCTCATAGTTTTGCTCGGGCTGTAGTTGCCGGTATGGCAATCGTTTCGATGTCACACAACGAAATACATACACCCAGTATAAAAGAGCGTAACAAAAGTTTCGATTGTTCCATTTGCTGCATGGGTTTTCCACCCAGTGGCTATTTTAACCATCATTCACTTTGCAAAGGGCTAATGAATGGTGTTGTCAGAGATTAGGTACAGCACGATATGACACTTAAATTATGCTTTGATTATCTACAATGATGAGTGGAGGTTTTTGGGGTAAGTTTTGTTGAAATTTTGCATTCTATGGTGATGGTTTTCCTAGCAGCCCAGCAACGTAACACCAACTGTGAACAGTGAAAAACATTTCCCATAAATTGTGCAAACAATTCGGACTCGTAAATCTGCAAAATTCGAACTCGAATCAGCAATAAGTGCGTCATTGACAGATCTATTTGACAGTTTGTTTATAACACTCGCTTCGATGCTTTGTTGACACTATATTGTACAATGAAATTGACCGTTATTCGGACTAGAAACAAATATAGCGAATAATATGACGTTTATTTGATACAGAAGTCGCACCAACTTTCGATACATTTCTAATAGATTCGTTTAAATTGGATTTTAGTCTACGTGTGTAGTAAATATGATTTTGAAATAAATAAAGTTCCTTTCATTTGATTGATTTAAGGAAAACGGAAATTGACAGTATTGAAACAACCATCATAAACACCTAATATGTCAGTGACAGATCAGTTGCGAGTGCATTTTCTATTTTCGAGCTGGAATTTGACGAATTTTACCCAAAATGCCCTATCGCAGCTTTTCGAACATACAAAAATGAGTATAAAAAGTATTGCCACAGCTGTGATGGTCTTGCATGTCTTACAATTCCTCTACTCTACTACCTTTTCTTCATCTATGATTTATCTATTTAAAACCTATAATTGAACAGTTGATTTGGCACTTCGTTTGCAACAGAAAAAAAGGGAAAGAAACGAATGTCACACGCATAAAGCTTCAACCTCAAATTATCGGTCAAATAAATTATTGCACCGAGCCCGCAAAGCTGTTAACGGTTGAATAAATTTGAATTATTTTTTTGTGCAAAGGTTTCGCTTTCGCTCCACTCCGCTCCACTCAATCGCACTCTATTCAAACGGATAACTACTGCAAAGTGTACAAAAATTGCATTCGCAATTGAATTACACTGGTTCGGGGCGAAGAGTTTTTTTTTTGATGCAAAAAGCGTACAAAAAAATCGATAGAAAAAAGGAGCACAAAACCGATTATATTGTGTTGCAGTTTAACCCACACGTAGATCAACTTGAGCTTTCGACTACGCTTTATTTACTCTATTTTTCCCCCTTTTTGGTTGTTATATTCATTTTGTATCATCCCACACAACAATCAGCGCTAACAAGCTTCAGCACAAATGAACAAGCTCAATCAGATGCGCTGCATGAGAAGCGAACTGGACCTGGCAGACTGGTGCGGCCACATTTTGTGTTTCATTTTGTAAGCCGATTTGTCGTCGGTGGGCACTGTTAGCTTTGTGATTTCATACAGCGCGCAATGTGATTAGAGTCGTTTAGTTGGATTTTCCGTGCCGTTT
>STHB01023181.1:0-11559 GCA_018908115.1 Anopheles rivulorum
CTAAAGAGCCCATTTCCTTCTGCGTTTGCGGGTCTGCCGGCGGCCGATAGCACGAGTCGTAAATCCAGCCCCAATGCCCCAAGACGTGAACCGATTGGATTGGATGAGATGCTATTCGATTTCGATGCTCTCGCTGCGGGAGAATCACACGTACCCCGCATGTGTGGAGCGTAATTTATGCTGATTTATATATAATTTAACCATCTTCTTGATTGCTTTAGACGCGCCCGGGATTGAAGGTGATTTGCCGGATCGGACGTTGTCACCCTGGCTTCGCCGAGGGTTCCGAGTTCATTCCGTGTACGGATGATCGTGCTTTACAATCTCATTATGGTGCATGTGCAACGGGCACATACGGGTGCAGACGGAACTCCCTCGGTGGGAGAAAAACGGACCAACGGATTCTGCTGGTCAACAAAGTTTCGCTTGCGACACGCCGAGCGAGCGGGCGTGCCGAGCGAAGGCAAACCGACCGGCAAGGTCACACAAATCCTTTCTACCCTATTTGCTGGGTTTTGCAATACCACCGTAAGACAGGAAACTGGAAACAAATGTCCGGTACGTGACTGGGGTTGCTTTTCGTGTTCGTTACATCGTTGTCGTGCGATATTCCGTCCGTTCTTTTGCTGCGCTCGGTTGAAACAATGGGGAAGAGACTAAATTTCCCTAAACTATTGCGCCTGATTGCTGGTAATGGATCCGTTGATTCTTCGGGCTCTTATCCGGACCCGGACCCTTGGAAAAAGGTCATCCTATCTACCATGCTCTCTCTCTCTCTCTCCCTCTCTCTCTCTCTCTCTCACTCTTTCTCTTTCTCTTTCTCTCGGGTTCTTTCATCCCATGCAAGCAGGCAAGAATAAAAATTAAACCTTCTCAAGATCTATTACGGTGGTAGATATTGAAGCAACGATATCCTTTTCCCAGTGATCCTTAACACAGCAACCGAAGCAAAACAGGGTGGGAAAAAGGCGTAAGAATTTTCTGTCGGCATCATTTATTTCACCACCGGGTTTTCCCACGGTCTTTTGCCCATTCAGTTGGCATACTATTTTATTTCTCCGATTAACATCGATAATCTTGTGGCTAACAACATTGCCGGAACGATCCCTGCAACTAGCTTTTAGAAGGATTTGTATCAAGCTTTTTTTTAAAAAATGAGAAACAGAAACGATAAATGTCTGCCCAAAATGCTCTGCATGCACTTCATCATTCGCTTCCATGGGAACAAGAGGCAGCACTCACGGCCTGGTTGCTTACCGAACTGCATCTAATCGTAATCTTGTTCAGGTGATGTAAGGCTTATTAATTCTGCTAAACTGGAAACTGTAAAACTGTTGATCAGATTATGTGTTATCAAGGATGCCTCCTTAGAGTGCAACGGCAAGTATCTGTATAACGATACAAAAAGAGTGCAAAGCTGTGAATTGGAAGAATAACAGTAATTGTAACAAATACGATACTTGAGTCTATGCATTTTATATTTTTTTAGGTATTGAAATATTTTTGGTAGCTAAATACCCAGGGCCATCGTTAGAAATAAGAGTTTCTCTTGTCAATACTGTCAATCTAACCGTATTTTTGTTATTTTAGCAAGAACATTCTACTCCAATCCAGAATGTATTGTTCAATGGTTATAACGGCCGGAAGTATGCAATGAATATTTGTGGGTTTATTAGGAAGATTTGCAAAATGACCTTAGCTGTGATCCTATTATGACTAAAATATGTTTAAAAACCCCTTTTAAAACAATTAATTGCATACATTCGGGCGTTCGTTTACTATTTAACTAGTTCTGTTTCTGTCTTTAGCTATTTATTATCATGCACCGAACCATCCTTTCACTTTAACTTCAAAACAACCGCTTAGCACAAAACAACGACCGAATTTAATACCCGTGCCCTTTTTGCCACAGCAGCGTGGCCTTCACTGTCACCGGGTTTAATCCTTCGATTAAATGGCCTCATAATTCTCGGCCCCGAACTCCCGCCACTGTCCCATCCTCTACGCCATACTCTCATACACACACACCCGCTAATCCGCTAGCATAATGATACAACACGAAAATCCGGTGCCAGAAATTCATCTTCCTCGTCCACACCTCTACCAGCTACCCATTTCCAGCCCTGGATCCAGCACCGTTCAGTAGCGTGGTTCTGCATTCAATGGCGTTAGGTTGGTCGTTTGGTGCTTTCTTCGTCAATCGGACGGATGGAGACGGAGGCTTCGGTGTTTGTTTTCTTTGTGTGCGGTGTGGTAATTATGAACAGAGGAAAGAGAGTGATGGGAAATCATGGCCAGGGCAGGAAATTATGACATTCTGCCCCTGCGTCTCAATTTATGGACTCGTCAGCTCGTTGCGCATTGAGCAGTAACAATAGCGATGGGAGCGAATGAGATATAGCCCTACAATCCCTATGCCCATGGTGTCTTTTAATTGGATGTTGTAAAAATTAAAATGAAACCAAGAAATGTTCGTGCATGCGATGTGATGGTAGGACGCACTAAAACGTCATATTTGTTTACACCTTCAGCGTGCCCAAAAATTCCCAACCACGACTTGGGACAATTTCAATGTCCTTTTTAGCTTGTAAGTGTTTGGGCGAGTTCGCTGTTAAATTCCCATTTTCCATCAGTAAATAACAAAACGAACAGGCACGGGAAATGAGCTTAAAAATGCAACTTTCCCTTAAACTGCACAATCCATTCAACCGATGTGGAGCGATGGCATTCAGATGGCACAGCAAAAATGGATCAGCTGTAAAATAAATGCACAGGAAATTATCTCCACGTATCGGGCGCAGGGTGCAAAAACAAACAGTTTTCATCGTAAGGCAAAAAGCTTTCAAATTGGATTTCTGAAAGTCAGCATTTTATCTCGTGGAATTTTTTGTTTTGTTTTTGTTTGGTCCCGCCAACTCGCAACAATCGATCGAACAACCAACCGTGCTTCTACGGTCGATGCCATCCGATTGCGATTATTCAGTTAGCTGAGAATAGATTAAATTGAATTTTTCCTACCTCTCCCGTCGGAAGGATAATTGCAGTAACACGGAAAGTGCATTTGCTTGCAATATTGTGAATTAAGCCAGGCAGCCGTTTGATCGAGTGCGAGTTTATATTGTGCGAAACAAACAATGCACCCAACTCCATTGAAAAATAAGCTTCAATGTACAATCCGTTGCACACATACACATACGCTGCTACTGGTGGATGGGAAAATGTTAAGATAATCGTATCGTGGCGCTACAGCGAAATACTACCACGGCCCTCCAGATACCCTGGCTGATGTGCTGTCCATCGGAATGTCGATACCGATGCCAAACCGATACGCAAAACCGTGATCGCCAGGGAAAATGTCAGGTAATGGACGATAATTATATTTTGATTGAATGCACAAACGCATTAATCACGAGCAACTGGTTCGTCCGTTAGCGAACGCACTTTGGTTGTGATGTGATTTTGTGTTCAACAATTTGGTGGAATCCGTTTCGGACTGTTCGCGCTTTATTGATGCGTTGCCTTTTCCGGATGAAGGATGGCTATAGCTGTGGTTGTTTAATTTTAAAGCTCTATAGTTTAACGATATTGAGTTAAAAAAGGGATAAAATTTTGCAGTATCAAGCACCGAAAGTTGACAAAGACATAAAAAAATTGTCAAATCATTAGTCACTTTTGTGAGCTTTTACCTAAAATTCAACATCAGGAAAATCGATGACAAACAAGTGACAACTATTTTGACGTTTTGCTCAAACCGTAAACAATAACTGCTCAACAATGTAAACAAAAGCATTTTGGTGCAGCTGTCAAATTGGGTTTGTTACTTGTCAAACTTGACTCATCTAGTTTATCAACTCTTGTGGCCCCTAAACTATTAGTTGTTAAAAATTAATTATTTCGTTCTCGTTTTATTCACGAAAAGCAATAATTGCTTTGTTAATTTCAAATATTCAATCAATTTCACCATTCCCTTTCTAATGAAACATCCTCACACAATTATAAACTGAACTGCAACTGTGCTTAACGCAAGCTAACAACTCACTCAATAACTACCATTACAACCGTACCCTTGTCTATCCTTTACGGAAGGTTTAGAAAAAGCTGTCTTTTCTCCGTACTTCGCTAACAAGCACAAACTTTAACTAACATCTTTCCAGCAACTATACCACCTGCAAAGCACAAGCAAAACGAGGAAATTAAATTGAGCTACCCGAATGACGTAAGGCATTCCTCCTAGGTTCCCAATGCTCGTCAGCCGTATGTGGTGTCACACATGGCTGTATCGCGTAACAGCACACATTCCCAAGACACACGGATCCCTTTTTTTTTTTGCTCACCCATCTCCTGCCCAAATCTACGTAACCGGAGAATTTGAGCTTACGGAAACATTTGCCTCCCGGTTGATCCCAGGGACACAATCCCATTTTCCAGGTACTCTGGATCCCTTTTTCGCACAGCTTGGAGGTACGATACAGCACGGACAGCATTCCGGGTTAGTGGCTGGGTATTGACAAAACCCCCCGTAACGCACACATTACACCCGGACGTGCCCTGTCGAGGTCATGGGAATGTGTCCCGTTTAATCACTCACTGGCCCAGTAGCATGTGTGTGTGTGTGTAGTACAACAAAATAAACAACCCAACCATGAACTATTGAAATGTGAAACCATCCCAGGAACAACACACACACACACCCGTACGTATGCGACATGAGCCACGTTTCCCGCCCTCCTCCTCTTTTTTCCCGGAACTCGGTCCACCATGTTCCAAACCCTTGTTGGACCGTTTTTAGTGAGATGATTACCGCGATTGTGGTTCGTGTGTGCGCATTTAACCGGAACGCCGTCACCGTTTTCGAGCTGCCGTTGTGTTGCAGCCCGACCACCAACACTATGTATATGCCCTTTGCCTGTACGTGCGGGGCTCTGACTGTTACCACCGTGTGTTTGGTACAACGTCTGCTCTTTGTTTCCCCTTTTTTTCTTTGGTTTTGGCAAGCGCATTCTCTGCTTTCAATCACAAACCAAACCGGACGCGAACGTACGTTCGAACGAGCCGGACGGACGGACGGTCGAATTAGCTGCATAATGGAAACATTTTATTTTCCATCAATTTCTATTTATTATTCAAACCGAGCACCGAGTTCGGCGGGTCGAACGGATCAAACTAAGCGGGACACCAACCAACCGACCACGTACGCCGAATGCTGTGCAGTAAATGCGCACCAGCAAAAGTATACTTAAATGCATATATCGCGCGAGCTCATTCGAAACAGCTGCCCACCACACACATACACACACACAATGGGGGATGAGGACGTTCGCTTACTAAACACCGACCACACACCGGTTTTTGGTTCAAATGGTAACATCCAGCTATTCATGCACGGTGGTATCGACTACCGGTTAACCCACCAGGCCGGTGGGGCAGTTAGTTGCATCGTGCGCGGTGAATCGATTTATTATCTCTAACCAACCGCTTCACCTCTTCGCACCCTGATTATTCGATCCTCGCTACCCTTTACTAACCCACCTCATGAATATCTGTTTGGGGCGAACCCACAACACACTTACACACACAGATACTGTACGATCCGTACCGATGATCTCGTCCGGGGCTGTCCACAGGAAGCCAGCTGCGCGAGCGTACCACTACAAATCCGTAACAGTTCCAAGCCGAATCCGTACCGAAATGGGTTTCGAATCCCGACCACACGTGGAGCGGAGATTTTCCCAAGAATACGTGATTACCGCGACCGAAACCGTGCAGGATATTACTAAAACCAACTGGCACCAGTAAACACACCCACACACACACACGGGCTGGTTTGCAGGATGATGATACTGCAATATGACGTGCCGTGTACATCCTGGATGGAGCGGATTTCCGAAACGTCCGGGGAATTGTTGTAGCAAAATGTGAAGCGCCAATCTATTGGTGTGGTTTCCTTACCCCCCCCCACACACACACACACAGATACGTTGAAATAGGTTGGAAAATTAAACTAAGCATAAGGTGTGAGCGCTACTCCGCGGCACACTCTAATCCTATCTGTTTAGCTGGGATAAACAGCTTAACGAGGAGGTCTTCTTTTGTTTGGCGAATCTTGGACGTAACAGATTTAACGTAATGTTAAACCGTTTATGTTGAAGTGAAAGTAAAATTTGTAATAAATAATGCACGAAGTATTACTACCGGAGTGGCAAAGGTATACCTATCAAAGAGGAATAATCCAAAAAATTAAATATTTTGACAGTAGTCTGCTTTTGAAAAGATTCACCCATATGGATCTTCCGTGATAAGTCCTAAATTTTTAAAAGTTCATGAATATTTTAAAGATCATTGATTTTTAAGCCTATGCTAAATCATATCTTAAGAAATTATTATGAAAAATGAATACAATTTTAGAGGATTCATAACACTCTGGGAACTCTTTAGCGTTTTGTAAATCAATGGAAATTCATTTCTGTTGCAGAGAAACTTTCTACGTTCCCATTATTTTTTTATTAATTTAAATAAAATGGATTCCAAACACACAAACTGTAGCTCAAACTTCAAAGTCTTCCTTCCCACCGTCACACCAGACAGCATCCCCCTACCAGCAGAGCAAATGCATCTTTACTTGGCAATAATAAATGACCACTCGTCACTCACTCTTTCTCTCTCTCTCTCTAGAACAAATCTCGAATGCATTTGCAAAACTTTGTCACCAAACCGATCCGTTCGGGGAAAGGAAAATCGTGTTAAACGGTTGGCAAACGCAAACACTCCGTGACACTTTGCACTTCTGTGTGTTTTTTTGTTTTGTTTTGCTTTGTTTGTTTGTTTGGTTTTTTTTTGGTTGCTGCTGAGTTATTGCTTCATAATCTCGACTCGAAAAGATTTCACTTTACATTCTAAATCGAGCTTGCTCTGTACACGCCAATGGGGTACGACCGATTTGTGTGTGTGTGTGTGTTTCACATCTATCGTCCATTTATTATTTCTGGAGGTAGCAGACTCTTCCTCGATTTCCCGCTTTCTACGTGGAGTCGAAGCGAGTCCGCTTTGTTTCCTGCAGATTGTCGTAATCTTTTCAATATTTAAATTACCAAGCTTTCTCCACAACTCCCAGTTTCAAGCTTTCCCCGTTTTGCTGTTACCCTGCCATGGTGCCGGTTTGAAAATATATATATCCATTCGTGGAAATTCGCTTCGTTGCATTGTTCCACCGACCAGTTTAATAGTAGCAGTGATGGCGGGTGAATGGTGAAATTTGCACGGTTTGTTATCTACGATTTTAATTAAAATCCTTTTGGGAACGCTTTTTCGGCTTCCTATACTTCTGTGTGCCTAGTCCGGAGTCCAAACCGTAGACGGGCATGGATAGTAGGCAAACAGGCAAATAAAAAAAGACCCCTCACTAGCCAGACCTGGATGCGATGGATGCTTTCATCATTACGACGTGCAGGAATGCAAATATGCCCAAGATCACTTTGGGACGGCGGTAACTTTTCACTTCAACGTTTTACAATTGAAAGATCGTCACAACAACGGTGCGCTGCGTTGCGTTTGCGTTTTGCGTTTGGAAGAAAAAAAAAGCGATGAAGGTGGAAAAAACTCAATGCAATAATGTCACCCTGCCAGGATGGTGCAGGTGCAGTAGTGGTGATGCTTTGTGGATGCAGAAATGCATCCGGTGAAAATCATTTCAATTATGCTTTCTTCTTTTTGTCGACCCTTTATACACGACACGTCTGTTTGCTTCCAGCTGGAGGAAAAAGTGGTAGTGAGCTAATTTTAATGTTTATTTCTGTTTCAAAATGAATTCCATTTCATTCTATTCAAAAACAATTCGAGAATGATGGAGTTACTTTAGGAAAATTTTATTCGCCATAATTTTTATTTCCATGAACTTTTTGATCCAGAAATTGTTTAAAATAACAGTTCTAACAGCTTAAAGCGACAGTTTTTTTTGTGTCGCGTTTGTAAAACATGCATTTTTTAAAGCACAATTCACAATTTTAACACCCTATTCGCGTTTGTGTAAAATGGCCCAACAGCTTGCCCCTACGTTATACACGGTAAGCAACTGCACCAGGCGTCTCCATTGCCGGACGGATATTTCAAAGTCAAATTAGACAGCATGGAAATGTAAATGGCCGTACCAACGAAACCCAGAAACTTCGGCCAACCTGATAGCACTGATGCGTATGTAGATGCGAGCACTTAGTTTCCATTTTCCCGAACTTTTCGTCCAAACCTCGAATTTTTCCCATTTTCCGAGTTGTGCTCAGTGAAATTCAAAACCTGGCTATTTTTGTTTTGTGTTTGGGCTATTCGCTATGCGTACGGAAGAATATTTTCATGTATGCAAAAATGGGTTAGAAACTTTTTCTGATTTCCCTTCCCGATCATCTCTCAGGCGTGCTTACGCGTCTAGTCCTTTTGATGAATGTAAAAAGAATAATCAACACCGTATCCGTTAGTAAGCTTAACTTTCCGATTACACGATAACACGGCTTCACCTGATGCGTACAGGCTATTCACTTTAAACGATTCGTTGGTATTCGTTACTCTCACAAACAACGCATCATTTGCCTGTATGATGGGCATTAGTTCCGGGACCTTTACTTTAAATATCGTTTATACGTTTTATGCGCGTGCTTGGTGCACGGAAAATATACAGTTCAACTCTCCAGTAAGCAGTCTTTTCCGCTACATCACCATCGAGCCATTAAGCGGCTATTGTGGGCCGATAAGCCAACAACACTTCATGTTTTTTGAACAATTCTCAGCATTCATGGACATTTAATTCACATTCAACATTCATACGTAAATCTCGTCCCAAACCCAGCTATCCCTGCTTTTCACTGCCACAATGGGTCCATTATTGGGTGAACTATTAGATTTCGCCCATCTTAACAAGCTTCGGGTTGGCAATAAAGTGGAAAGAAAAATCAAACCTGGTTGAGTAGCGGTAGTGGCATCCGAGGCACATTTTCCACATAAAAATCCAATAGCCATCAACAAACGGCGTTATACCCACCACCGCGAAACCGACGAATGAACCTTCCAAATTGAAATGGAAAATCTTAAAATAGCCACTCGACTCGAAAAAAAGCAGCGCATTCATCTTTTGCCACCCACGTGGCCCGGTCAATGCTTTTGAGACCATCTAAAACCTGTACTGCTTGCGCAAAACACGGATTATCCAAAGATCCAAATATTTTTTTTCGCACCACGCAGAAACCATTACAAAACACCGTGGAAAAGGAAAATGTTTATCCGGTTTACCCGTGTCGGTTGTCCGACTTCACCGCGTAGGAGAAGCCTGTGATCGATAAAAATCCTCCAGGTCAGCAGTAAATAAAAATTGTAATTTAATCTTATTTTCCATTGCCCGTTTCATATAGCTTAGCATTGCAAAACCGGTCACGAATCGGTGTGGCTGGTTCGAATGACATGGTTCCGTATTTGGCACGTAATTTTTTTTCATTTTATACTTTCTTTTACACACATTCATACACTTACATCGCGAACAAGTCATAATATAACAAATATAATAATATAAATACACATGATGGAGACGCCTGGTCCTTTTTGGGTTTTATGCAGAATCTCTTCTTCACATAGGTTCGCGATTGTTCGTGAGGGTTTCGTAGCAAATCAAAACACAGTTCCAACCGGTATTGACCGGTCGGCCTGAAACCGTTTCAGCGTAATCAGCCACCTTATCAATTATTCAAACCACTTCGGTTTACCTTTCCCTTTTCCACGGCCCACGCAGCAAAAAAGTTAAACGCGCGCGCGCGCGTGTGTGTGTGTGTGTTTGAATTTAAACCCTCAAGCTCGTGGGAATAGCGAGATGAGTGTATGTATATATGCCGGTTTGGTTGTTTACATGTGCTTGGGTGGTATTGTACCACTGAATGTGCCTTGAATAGTTTGTACGATTTCGATCTCTTACGGCACGTAGCGACAGCTTCGACATACGCGAAACAGCGGACAGTTAAGCGTACCATTTTACTGTTTCTCCGGTCAGGTCTTTGCCAGAACACCGAATTCTCATCGGAAAGCATAGAAGCATTTTTCTGCGTTTGCTCAAGTTTTTCTTTTCCCATTATCCGGGCCAGTCAAAAGCCCGTCTTCGCCATCGTCTTTTGTCGCACATTGTCGTAGCGGTGTCATTTTGGCGGTGGATAAATATTTCAAACAAGCATCGTTTTCCGCATACCGAAATTCCCTATCCCCCGCTCAAAACCGAGGCACGGTCGAAAGGTTGGAATATTGTCCAGGATGGGGAAAAGCACGCCGAGGAAAAGCCTTAAAGAACGCCACTTTAAGGTTTTCGAAGAATTGGTCCCCTGGTTTTTGGTGATGGTCGCGGAACAATTCCAACAATTGTTGAGTAGGATGAGTTGGTTCGAGATTAGCAGTCGGGTAGGGCAAAGGGTCTCTAACCTCATCTTTTGAGTCCAGAAGGTTGGGAGAGTAGCGTAGAGAGAGAGAGCGAGAGAGAGATAGCGAAGCTGAAGCTGGGAACTCCAAGGAACTCTCCAGGGGGAATCCGTCCGAAATTGAAACCTAACGACGAGCGCAAAAGGGTCTCGGGGTTAGATGGACAAAATGGATGCTTTTTTGGACTGCCTTTTCCCCCTTGTGCTTTGGCACCTGGGAAGGTTTTTTGCTGGCAGCCTTGAACGTTGAGCGAACGTTGGGGCTCGTTCATAAATGATGACGCTCTGTTGTTTGAGTGCGTGTTTAGCCGTGCTGCAAACATTCTACATTCGAACTTTTAACAACGTACGCCAAGCGGTGTGCATGTGAGTGGAGCACGTGTTGTGTGAATCTGTATGCTGTAAAATTCGTGGAAGAACATAAATTTTAATTTAATTTTTCTTTCATTTTTTAGTAAGAATGTTTTTTCAATTCGAAACGTTAACAATATAAAAATTTGTACATAATATTTAAATTTGGGGCGGCCCGGTGGTATATTTGACAACGGCGCCAGTCCTTAACACGACCGGACCGGGTTCAAATCCCATTCGGACCGTCCACCCGTAACACGGTCTGACTAGCCTGCTACGTGGTAAAATTAGTCTAATACGGCCAGACCGTTCTAGCAAAAAATACAAAAAAAATATTTAAATTTGTTTTATAAACCTGATTTCACAAAATAGTGACCACCTCCACTGTCCACTTCTAGTCGACCCATTAAGCATGGCCCCGTACCATAATTCCATTCCCAATCATTTGAATGTCACATTCCGTGTGAGTTTTCTTTTGTTTATACGCCTCCGGATTTTATTTAACTAGAGACCCCAGTTTCCGGTATCACTCGCACCAACACAAACAACGGTGCGGTTGTGTACATCCGTACAGCATACAGCACGGTTTTTGCAACACGATGTGTGCCTCACCTTCATCACGGCGATGTGATCGTGCATTTCGTGTCCATGTTGTGCTCTTAATCTGATGACATTCATCCTGTGTCTAGTGTACCGTCTATTTCAAAGTCGTACCCGTTGTCGGGGCACTCTCTAATCAGTGTCCGTAACGTGGCCTGGTAGGCCTTACCGC
>STHB01023222.1:0-11551 GCA_018908115.1 Anopheles rivulorum
GCTGCCTGGCTGCCTGACTGGCCATGGAAGGTGTAGGCAAAGCATAAGACAGATGGCGCGCATCGCTGCTGCCATGGATGGAATTTAATTAAACTTTGCTACATCTCGCCTCTTTTTGCTCCTCGTATCCCTCACCGCACCGCACCGCACCCCTCCCGCTCAGCCCCTTCCCGCACCCTTTCTTTATCATCTTCCAGCCTCGTCGATCACTTGCCGTAGAATGATTGTCGCTATTTTTGTGCCGCGTTTATGCGGTATAGTAGACGGGATAGAATTTCTCGTCACACCGCAACAACGCGATGTACCAGTTTTTTTTTTATTTCTTCTAATTTTACCCATGCCCCGTTGGACGGACGTTCTACGGGGGCACATGGAACATTCCCGCCCTGCTGACGCACTCGCAGCAAAGTTTAGCAAACGCGCAAACCTCACAAGTCGCCAGAACGCGCACAACTCCCGCCTTTGCGATCGATTTATCAGTATCCATGCGCATAGTTTGTGATCGCAGCAAATGCATTAAAGACAGCGAAACCAAACCGCCCAACAAATGGTGACGTTTGTGCATTTTGTGTTGCGTTACCCAGCAAAAGCAACTTGTTTTGCGTCCACCGTCCAAAAGCTTTCTTCGGCCCATCCTCTTAGCTTGATAAAAATCCCAATAACTTAGCTTGATAAAAATCCCAACAAAGTTGGGCTAGTAAGGGTAGTGTAGATAGTTTTGTCATGCGAATTGCATACTTTTGGGCGGTTTACGTAGCTTTAGCAAAACGGCTACAACTCAGCAAGGAGCAGCTGAGCATTCCGCTTGATGGAAAATCTCGTTTAGGAATTTATTTTGCCCGTTATGAGTCCTAACAACTTAAGCAACAGGAAACATGTTCTCCTTGTGCACAAGGCTTTTCTAGACCGGCGCATTCTTCTCTTCGTCCCGAGGTTACATCACCAACCAGTGCCACCGGGCAGGCTATTATCATCACGGGTTGACCTTTTTTCGTTGCTCTTCTACCTATTTTCCTTTCGGTGTGCACGAAAACAAGTAAATCCCGTTTGCATTAGCATCACAGTCGTGCCCACCGGGCCAAGATGCACCTTGCTGCAAATCGATGCAAGGTATATTACCGTGGGGTGGTACGTACCGATGATGCTAGCTGCAAATGGAACATTCTCTCTCTCTCTCTCGCTCGTTTTCTCTCTCTCTCTCTCTCTCTCTCTCTCTCTCTCTCTCTCTCTCTCTCGCACGCTTCCACTTTCTTGGGCCGATTCGAGCCGCCCGACATTCGGCAATACGCCTGACGCACCGATTTGCAAAACTTCCGCTTTCGGCCGAGCGGTCTACAAGTATGCGAACGAACCAAATATTTGTGCGGAACGGTTGCATATCTAAGTGCCTGTGCGCGCTGAAAGCTCGGCGCTGCATCTCGGGAGCGCCCGACCTCGTGGATGGACCGGTACGGAAATGTAACGATTTTGTGTGGTCGTTGATAATTTATGGAAATGTGTGTGCCCGCTCACAAAAAGCGTGAGCCAAAGGGCGGAATCTAGGTCACCACCTAGGAAGCTGGCAGATGGGTGGCCGTTCCTTCGAAAACCCACCAGTCCCAGGTGACAGCGTTCTTATATAGGGATCAAACCAGGATCAAACAAGTTTCGGCCGTTGAAGCCATGTGCTGGCAGGTTTTTGGGCGATTTTTTTCGTATTTCATTTTTCTATTGGATTTTATTTTTAATATCGATAACAAACAAACACAACAAAAGGGTGACAATTGTTTCCCGAGCGATTATTGAAATTTTGTCCAACGGTTTAAAACGGGTTGAAACCCGTTTGCCCATTTTTGCATGCGCATTGCCTAAGGGCAGGCATACCGTTGCGGCAACGAAAGCGTTCCAAGCCGCCTAAAGTTATGCAAAGTGAACACTATTTAAATCTTCTTACCGATCGATGAATATTTATAACATTGTTTTCCCATGCCAAGCTGTCCAACGACGCCTGGGTCGTGGCTCTCGCTTTGGTGATGATGCAAGTGTGTGCCGAGTGGTAAAGTGGCCTCCAAGCGGACGGCCGACTTTTAGGCTGATGCGTCCTTTTGCCATTAACATATATAGGGAAGGCAGCAGCAGCAGCCCGACCAGAACCACCAACATCGTTAGTGTTTCTTTGCCCTCCTACACCTGCCTACTCACACCGGCACGCTTTGTCTGCCTTCCATTCACCGTTCGGGAAGAATCTGCCAGAACACAACTGGATTTGATCTTTTGAAATGGAAATTACCTACAACTTAAATTGAGAAGCCTGCTTCTACTTGCCGCCCTCTTTCCAACCAACACACACCCACACACACAGCCTGGTCGTGTGGTCAATAGCATCGAGTTGACTTTGCCCGAGCAGAAACGGCTCTTTCCGGTGGCCTTGTTTGTCGGGTGCATCGGTTGCAACGTACCGACCAAGAGGAAATAGTGTTCTAATGTATGCCTGCGGAATAGCTTCGTAAGTGTGCATCGGCATGCAAAATGTGCGGACTTCTACGTATAGGTTGTTCGTTTGCGCAGTTTCCGAACATAAAACACTGGAAAGCCCTGTGAGGTGTCGTATAAGCTCAAGGTACTCTTAAAATATTACCCTTCGGGTGGACCATTTGGGGAAGGAAATATGGAATTTCAACCCTTTTTGCTTTAGGTATCACATATATAGAAAGTCAACCACACCATTCCACAGTGAATCGTGAAGAATCGTTTAAAGTTTCACTCTAGAAGCAATGCAACGTAACGAACAAAAGCATTTCCTTGATGGATGAAGAAAGAATTGATTTGTTCGCTCATGGCAATAAGACGGACAAGCATTGCGAAGATCAATCATTACGGACTGTTCAGACCGAGCCGAACTCGGTGCCAAGCCATAAAACAACGAGCGCCCGCAGCTTTCCAAAGTGGGAGGGAATATTTTCACCATCATTCAATTAACAACATCACAGTACTGGACGTGCAATAAAGCAATCAACACAGGGCAGTGCCGTTTCCGGCGTAGCCAGGACCAGTTGTAATCGTTCAATTTAAGCGCTGCAATAAAGCGCTGGTAAGATGCGAACGGCATAATGGCCGTACGCGCAACAAACTGCGTCGGGGCAGACACTGCCGCGGCACGGCAGTGTAAGTAAGCAATGAATCGTAATTACTGTCCCGCGCGAACTGCTTCAACAAGCAAGTCGATCAGTAAAGAGACTAGCCACGAGTCTCTTTCTCGCTCTCTCTCTATTTTTCTGTTTGTGTGTGTGTGTCTGTACAATTGGACGGGATGGAACTGGGCGCGAACATAATGCCTCCCATCCTGTGAAAATGTGGCTGCTGGCGTTTCCCGACCACTGCTGCTAAAGTTTTCCAGTGCGATGATTTTTACGACTAAGGCTACCGACCGGTCGCTAGGGCAAAGGGCTTACACAATTGTCCGTTGGCGCTCCTTTCTACGCCACGCTAATTTCCGGTGGCTTTTAATACCGAAAACGTGCGGCTAGATGGCGCACCGCAACCGGAAGGACACGGGCATCACAATGGGGAAACACTTCAGCACCCGGATGAGCAGCACTACGGAACGGGAAAGATGTATTGCACTAAGCACATCCTCAATCCTCATCCACACAGTGCTGATTTTCCGGTTAACAATAAAAGAACTAGAAGAGTAACAGAAGAAAAAAAAACCAGCGCATGGGTAGAATTTAATTTTATTTGCGTATTTACGCATTTGCATAGCCGTCTTGCAGGCGCTTTCAGGGGTGCAGAAGTGTGCCAGACGTTGATTTTGAAGGCCGGTATTTTGATCGCTTTTCTTCCGCACTCGCGCACGCACACACACGCACACACTTTCAAGATGCATGCAGTAGACAGCAGGAGATTCCGCCTTGGCGTGTATGTGTATTTTTAGGCTATTCTCCAAACGGCACCCGTCGAGCCGTTCTTAAAAAGGCTTTTTTTTAAATAAGGAAAGCCAAGAAGATTACGGTGATAGAAGACGGGAAAGCGAGGAAGAAAAAACCAGCCACCCCAAACCACTGCTTGCAATAAATTCGTGCCAGCTGGCAAATTCAATATCCATCTTCATCTGGCTGGAAGCAATCATCCCTTTTCGCCCGAACGTCTGCCTTCTGCAACGAGCGAAGAGGCCAATTTTGTGCAGACACTTCCTCCACTCACTATGGGTGTGTGTGTGTGTGTGTGTGTGTGTGTGAAGCTTTCAGTCTGCAGCACATTAGCACGAACCGCACCACATGCTGGGTGCAATATCGATGCGCCACTTATGCGCGTACCGGCTGGTGTCCAGCGCCACGAGAGGACACAACGAAAAACAAAACAAAAAAACACACACACACACACTTTCCGCCAAGCCAATGGGCCGACTGCCACAACATGGCTACGCTGGCGGTGTCTTCTTGTACCAATGGCGTGCCGTGGACTTTTGGGCGAAACATTTCTTATTTGTTTGTAGAGCTTTTTTGTTTCTTTTTTGTTTTGTTATGTTTGGTTGGTCTCCCAAGCAACTAACATCACAGCGTATGCGGTGCTTCAACAAGGTGGAAACATCCTTTCCCCCCCCCCCCTTCCTCCCTTCCCACCTCCTCCTCCCCTCTCTTCTTCTTCACCTCGCACCCCAATCGCTCCCAAGCGGAAGACATAATGACACCCGAAAGGGTGGCAAGGGGTAGAGAAACCGAAAACGGTGAAAGAAGGGAGGGGGAAGATGGGAAGCTGGGGGTGAAAATTCTAGCCGATCTTTCTCCTCCCGTCCGTGCGCACCCGGCGGCGTGAGACAACATCCGGATGTTTGCTTTTATTTTGTCATAAACTTCACTCACCACCAGGCCAGGCGTTTCGGGTCGCGCGGAAAAAGGCGGACGGGGAAATAGGTGGCAAAAGGGGGGTGGAAAGCACAAAAGTTCCAGCACGCTACGCAACGTGCTGCAGCAAAGGCGGAAGTAGAGCAACAAGACGCGCCCTATGAAGTGCGCTACTCGACCAACATGGGCCCATATTGCCTGTGCCGGTGCCACGCGTGATGTATAACTTTAGGCGTCACACTCATCCACCAGCTGCTCCAGCACGGTTCTTGGCCAGCAGGATGCCGTGTGCGTGTGGGTGGACGATTTTTTTTTCTCCTTCATTTTATTTTCCTCTTGTTTGCCTTCCCTTGCCAGCAGGGAGAGCAAATGTTGCTCTCGCTCCAGAGATTGATGAAGAAATTCTCCCGGCCCTTAAGGACAACGGCGGCATTCCAGCGATGCCTGGAGGATGGTGAATGGTTCGCCCATCCTCCCTACTACTTGCCCCCCCCCCCTCCACCGGCCTCATTGTCAAGGGCGGGCTTCACATTCACCGGTGGAGGATATTGAATTTGAGAACAGCGCCAGCAGCAAACGGGTTGGACACGGTTGGATTGGGAATTTGTTTGGCAGCAACTTGCTGGGTGAAAAGTTTTCCGCTTTACCCCGATGGTACCGGCCACGTCATGGCCATCTTACAACGTACGGTTTTTTTTCCCTCTTCTTTTCCATTTCCGGGTTCCGGGACCGTGCCGCAGTGCTAGGGACTTACGGCGAGATCCGTTCGTGTTGTGCCGCCTGCTTGCTGCCCTGTGTGCAGACGCGCTCACACACCGTGGCCATGTGTATGCGAACGCTTGGCCCGGTTTTGGACACATCCAATCACGTATCCAATTGGTGAACGTTGGCAAGCTTCATACAGGCCCGTTTTGCTGGTCTGTTTCACTTTTTTACGAACTTCCTGTTGTTTTCTCTCTTGTTGCTTTTTTCTTGCCTCTTGTGCCTGGTTGACAAGGCCGGTGGTATGTGAAGATTGTCCGTACTGAGGACGATTACGCTCGGTAGCGTTTTTTTTTTTGTGTGTTATCCTTCATGCCCGCCTTTTTCACTTTTCGTTTCTGATACTCACACACACACACGAACATAGTTGGCACTTGCAACGTTCGCTTTGTGTAATGGTGTTTGACACATGCTTCCAGCAAAAAGGTGTTCGTAATGCTCCCAGACGACACCGTTTTTATTGTGACAGACTGGTACGGAGCACCACGGTCACACACACACACGCAGCATAAAAAGCAAAGTGAAAAACTTCCCACTCCCAGGAGGAAACGTTTCAACTTTCTTCAAGCCGCTGCCTGTTTGCATGACAATTACTGAGAATTTTGCTTTTTAGGATTTATTTTTTGTTTGTTTCTTTGTTTGCTTTGATCAAATCACCGATTTTTTTGGATCCTTCCTTTCAGCTTCCTGCCAGTGACAGCTACCCAGCGAACAACACGCTTGCCCCCGCTCTCGGGGATGCTAGGGATGGTTCACGTAGAATCGAGGCCACATGAAGGGACATATTAGGTCGATTTCTTTCGGCGCAACTTACCATCGTCGTGCCAAGCAGTACGGGTAGGGTACAATTTTTTTTGCCCAACATGGTTTGCCAAAGTGCAGCATCGGCTACCGCTGCATGATAGAGAGTGCTTCTTTTATTTTTTTTTCTTTTATACATGTCATGCACGCTCGTACCCGTGCGTTCGCATGATGATCAACCGGAAACATGCTTCACAGCACCGACTAAAGCGCAAGCTTTCGTGTAGAACGCGTTTTTTTTATTCCCTCAAAGCGCATTGCATACTTGTCGCCTAAATGTATGCAATGCAAATATGGAATACGTTTTGCACAATATATGTCGCAACTTATTTTCTTTCAATATATGTACGGTATTCAATCGGCGTGATGAAAGACGGTTGGAATATTCATTTTCATTTTGAAACGCCTGACAGTAGGCAACCGAAATTACATTCCATCCCTTTGCACTAGCAAGGAGAATGAGTTTAATGCTTCTACCCTTCGAATTGCATACAATCAGGCGCATTTCAGTTGAAGAAAGTGTTACATTTATTCATGTGCAATTTGTGGGAACCTTCGGTAAACAAACTTCATCCGATTCTCCGAATCTCCCCTGGGTGGATTCGAAGCGACACTAACAGATCTTGTAACGCCACTATCCGTTAGGTAGTGTTCTCGACAAAGTAAGCGGAAGCAGATCCTCTTTAAAGTATTTACACAGCTGCACACACGCGCACTCCTATTACACGCTACTGCCGGTCGCTTGCAGCAAGCTTTAAGTGACGTAACGACAAAGTGACGTCCTGCCTGTTTCAGGCACAACTGCTAACGAGGCGCACGTTCCCAATTTTACCAAAACCCGAGCGCATCTGCCAAACGCTCAAACTGCACCGTGTAAAAGGTAGTTCAGTTATGCGATGGTAGCCCGGCTTCAAACCGAGGTACACTCATAATGAAATTAGGCGAAACGAAAGTGCCAAAGTCTGGCGTGCATTTACGTACACCGGTTTGCGAGTTAACACTCACGTCACTCAGCCATGCGGCTTGATGGCCTCGCGTCCGCTTTAGCTTGATGGTTGCCGAGGAGATTGTAGGAAAAGCAGAAGAATGGCTTGTGTCTAGGTCGAGCTTCACCACAACTGTAGGGTTTTGTGTTCCGAGTTTGCGGTTGCAGTCTTGTACCTGGATACCGTCCAAAACTCCTTCACAAACCGATCTTTGCACGTTTTCCGTAGAACGAGTCAAAAAGTGGAGTGGAAAGATGTCATCGACGGTCCTTCAGCGTGTCTTACCCTCCGGACAACTTATCGCACGCCCAGCCAGGCCCGTTACAGGTCAGATCAGGGACAGGAGACGTTGGCACAAATCGGTCGGAAAATGTTTGCTCAACCCGAAACCCGCTGACTGCACCGTTGGCCGTGTGGCAGCGGTACTGCTAAAGGTGAGCATTATTAGCTGCAATCTTTCCATCCAGTGCGACGGCGAACGATGCTGAACTTTGATCAAGTCTAATTGAATTCGCTCATGATTGTTCACCATTGTGGGCCCTTATTGAGACGCGATGCGATGCTAAATGCCGCAACTGCTGCGGACGGAGCGGTCGAGACGCTGAGGTTTATGCCGACTAACTTTCTGTGCCGATTTATCGAAGTGAAGTGAGCAGTGGGTAGTTCATTTCGGAAGTGTTGCCCTGTGCCGAGAACAATGCATCATCATCATTTGGAGTTTCGCTGGTAGATAGCAAACAGGAAACAGCTCGCCTTACCCACGTGTCGTTACGTGCACGGCATATTTTAATCATCCGCTCACCAATGTCGCCGCAAAGTATGCAATCCGATTGGCGTAGCGCCGGAAGATATGCTACGCGCACGATAAAACTATCTCTTAATGACTTTCTTCCCTTGTTTGGTGTGCGTGTCCGTTACACTAAACTCTTGGTGGCATCTCAACGAATAACAACGTATTGCTTTTTTACTATCTTCCATGTTTTCGAATAGAAAAAGAAAAATCTACACATGAAAATTATCATGAATACCAACCAAATGCAGTCTGCTGTCCCATTTTATTTCCTTCACCTCGACAACCTCAGCGCAGTGTAAAGTGCAATAGGTAAAGTTGCCACTACTTGTGATCTGACAGCCACGTCCGTTGTAAAGCTCCCTTCCAACTAACCAACCGACGAAAATCGTTCCGTGCAAGTGTCTATCAACACTTTGCGCCCTGTCGTGCGGTACACCACTGTGCCATTTTCACGCATTTACTATTATTATTATTATTATTATTATTTTTCGTTTTTCCATCCACCAAAGTCACGGCCCGGTTGCCACGTGACATTTTGCTCGATCACCATACCGCGTCGGTAGTATTTCGGTCCACCCGGTCCACCGACGCAACCGCATAAAAGAGCCGTCAAGCAAAAGCCGCTAAGCGTGAGAAAACACGGAAAAGTGCTTAGGTGCATCAGCTTTGCCGTTTTCAATACCGACCAAACGAACCCGAAAAGAAGAAGAAAAAGCCGTCCCGGATGCGCGTTTGTGTGCTTGCCGTTTGTGTATGCGTTGCTGTTGCGTATTCAAACGCGCGTTCGCTCCGTGCGCGCTTATTTATACACTCTCGGTTGCATTATTCCACCGGCAGCACCGTACATTACCGCATGATAGATCACTTCACCGTGGTATAAAACCGTACGACAAATTTCCTCATCGATAAGAATGCTTTTATTTTGGGTTCATTTTTCACCATCCTTTTTCAGCTTGCTTCAACGTGCTCGGAAAGGAGCGCCCGCTACATACTTCGCACAGGACAGAAGACGATTTGTTGGTTCCTTGCACGGTACCCCACGGGTCGACGAGGTTGAAGGAAGATGCACTTCACGATCACCGTGGGTAGATAAACTTTGCCAGCTGTCACCGGCTTTCCCCGGTACCAACGGTCCATCAATGATTATTCAATCGGAAAGGATTTATTGAATGTCAAGCAGTCGCGCCCAAGTGTTCACTGCCGACCCTGCACGGTGTGTGTTTGGTTTGCCGGCATCTTTGCTGTGTGTACGTGTGTTTGGCTGTATGTGTGTCGGGGTGCTTTGTTTTATTTCTCCCAACCGTTCACCCACCGTCCACCCTGTACCCGAGTCTTCGTATCCATCCATCGTCAAACCCTTGACATGCCGGCTATTTACATATCGGACCGACCGACATTCAGCAATAGCGTTCACTTGAGCTGTTGCTGGATTGACGTCAAGCTGGGTGGCTTTGCTCTCACTTTGCAAAAAAACAGCACGAATGGTGCGAATTTTAATGTGCTGTTTATTTATCTAGCCTCCGCCTGTTCGCTTGTCCGTCTGTTTATGGGCATAACATCCGGCAGTGTTGTCAACATCCTAGTACCAAATTTTATGTGCATTAATTTTTTGTTTAACTTTAAACTAACTCTGAAGTCTAACTGAACGTCTTCAGTGCTCACCAGCTCGTCTAAACTACCTGGAGAAGTGTCAACAAAAACAACCGGAGATATAGATCTAAGCCCCCGTTTAAGCTGAGAGTACTGAAGGGACTAGCACCACACCAATAATGTGTTAGTTGTATTCTAAACTAATGGTTAACTTTAAGAAGTTTCACGACTAGTTCCAAATCAAAGCGAGTGCCTAAGGATATTTGATGTTCTTCAATCCTTTCGCCAGTGTTCCAAGTCTTGTAAGTGTAGAATCAATACGATCCCTATCATCCCGTTTCTTACTCGCTCTTTCATCTTCTGCCACACAAGCTCTTCCTGGTGACATCAATACTGTTTCAAGCATCCCGCAGCATCCAGAGCACTTGGATGCGAAAATCTCATCTATTTACAAATTCCCTCACCATTGTCCTTAACTGATCTGATCATTTATTTCATGAATCAGAAACATAAGGTACCTTAAATTCCGAAGGAACTCTTAAGCATTTAATATACTTCAATTTCCTTTAATCAGACAAAAGACTCCACATACATCCGAAAATAGTGTGACTTGCAGATATTAGACACTGCGCTGTTACAACTTCACTTGGTGTCGCCGAGCAGTCATCCTGAAATTTTAGCTGGAGATCTTGTGGGATACATACTCATTCTAGCTAGCTTGATGTTCATATAGACCAGAAGAATTCCCCAACATATTATTGAGCTATACTACCAACCACTTCCCATCTAGAATACCTGTTTCGTCATAGTCTTCAGAACTCCGATAAAGATTGCTTCACATCTTTGAATCCGCTTTCATCACTCAATTTCAATAGATACAGGCATAAACAAGAAGGTTTGACATAAATATGATCGACTGACAATCTATGTAATATGAGTACCTCAACAATATCCTTTTCCCTGGAAGCAAGCTGGTGAGCTGACACTCACCATATCTAGTATTACTAGTGTTCGCCTCGTGTTTTAATAGTAATTTATTCATCCAAGCCTACAGAAAATGTTCACCCTCCCTTTCATTCTCTCTCTCTTCCTCTCTCTTTATCTCTCTCTTTCTCTCCTTCTCATGCACAGGTGTGCATTGTGCAGAAGAAGGACAGTGGCAACCTGTTCGCGATGAAGTACGTCAGCCGCAACGTGTGCATCGGCCGTGGCGCACTCGGGGGCGTGCTGAAGGAGGTGGAACTGCTCGCCTCCCTCGAGCATCCCTTTCTCGTGAACCTTTGGTTCTCGTTTCAAGGTAATGTACACTGCCGGCGAGGAGACGATTACATCACGTGGCGGGCTTTCGGAAGAAAAAAGGAAGAGAGGCCACCCATTTGCGAAGGTCAACCTGTACACCGTTCCACAACCTGTTATACCGTGTACCGTAGTGGAATACACACAAACACACATGCACACATCTGTAAGCCTCTGTAGCAGGAAAAAAGGATTAACGAAGCTTTCGCGAACCTGCCCGCATGCTTGCTTAATGTGTTGCAGTTTATTTAAGTCCCGGGCGCCCGTCGCTACGAACTTTGCCCATCACTCCCTCCTCCTACCCCTTCCCCCCCCCCCCCCCCCCCCCCCACCCCCCCCCCCCCCCCCCACCCCCCCCCCCCCCCCCCCCCCCCCCCCCCCCCCCCCCCCCCCCCCCCCACCACCCCCCACCCCCCCCCCCCCCCCCCCCACCCCCCCCTCCCCCCACCCCCCCCTCTCCCCCTCCCCCCCCCCACCCCCCCCCACCACCCACCACCACC
>STHB01023249.1:0-11547 GCA_018908115.1 Anopheles rivulorum
CGGTGGGAGTAGAGTGCACGGAGGTTCATCTCCATCATCATCACCACCACCGCCAACAACGACCTCATCGCTGCTGATGCGTTTATTAGCGCCGATCACATTCACTCCATCACTGTTGCTGCTGCTGCTGCTGGTGCTGTTGATACTGTTGCTGCTACTGCTGCTTTTGCTTCCTTTACGACTTGCACTGCTACCATCAACGCCGCCAACACTGTTGTTACTGGCTGGGCAGTTGCTGGTGCTGTTGCTAGTCGTGTTGTTGCTGGCGCCATTGCTGATGCTAGTGCTGCTGCTGCTGCTGCTGTTGCTGCTGCTACTACTGCTGCTACTGCTGCTGCTGCTATTGGCTTTCGCTCGACCACAGCTAACGACATCGTGATGATCCACTACCACCACCGGATCAGACTGACCGTTCGAAGAAAGGCTGATACTGGTCGGGGAGATAATCGTTGTCAGACGACTAAGGTCGTCTTCATTCTGTCCCAGTGATGGGCGACGCATGCCGCACTGCAAAGAAAATTGAGAAACAGAAGGTAAAACAACACGGTTAGCGGAAGTTTGAAACACTAAATCTTGTATAAGGATCATGCGATGGAGGCGCCTGGTGATTTTTTTTTGTTTTGCACTAAAAAAGAATGCAATTTAAATTATTAAAACAAATGTTTTTTCTTGACCCGAGTACACGCAAAAGAAAACGACTACAAAATTATATAAAAAACTATTTTCAATTTCACATCCACTTAAAATTAAATGCAACATCCTACCAGAAGCGACGATGGAGCAGCCTGGTCAGTTGTAACTGAAGCGAACGGGCAAAGCTTTCACCTTTCTCATCATCGATTGATAAAACAAAAGGGAACCCCCATCGATGCAATTCTGTGGCGCGAAACCATAGTTACGAGCGTGCTGGAACACCATTTCTACCGCACAAACATCGATCAATTGCCATTTTTTTGTTTGTACGCTCATCGATCCAAGGTCGCGAAAACGCGCCACCAACAGCAACGGAAACACCACACATCGATCAAACACTACCACAAAAATCAATCGATGCAGCAGCACGCTTACGAGACTGTGTGCCAGCAGTTGGCAGAGAAAGCTTTCACTCAATGTGTGTGTTGTTTGCTTTTGCTTTTTTTACAAACAAATATGGCAAATGAAACAATGCTTAGCGCGAGGTGATAATAAATCGCTTCCAGCGTGTCATTGCAGAGGGAAAAGGCGAAAGGCCGTTCTAATCGTGCCTGTTTTCTCTCGCTTTTACTTTTCCCTTCAACGACCTTCGGGACGTGTAGCAAACCGTGACGTACGCCGTTTTACCCCACGAAAACTCGCCCACCCTTGTCGCCTTGGAAATGCATTCGCGCGTCAACTTAGTCAACGACCACCGCAACATGCATGTTTTGCCGATATACATTGTTTTACCATGTGTTCTGCCATGTGATGATAACCACCCGTTTAAAAACAAAAAAAACACACTCACACACACAATACCATTCACGTAATTCGTCCGTAACCGATTTAGCGCCACCGTTCTGCTATCCTCCAAGCTACGCTAAATGAACCGCGAGCTGATGCAAATTGTTTCACGATCAATAGATAGAAAATGGCGTACGGTAGCGTTAGAACAATATAAAAAAAGGAAAGCGCCAAAGCCGTTAAAAACACGATTCGTCCCAGCGGCAGCGAAAACATAAAAATAAAACAACCGTGGCGATCGTGGCCTGCGATGACGGGTGGTTGGCGCACGTTTTAAATTGTTCCAATTTGTTTACTACCACCCACCCGGGGGGCGGTACCCACCACATCGCCCGATGGTGGTACGTGATTTTTATCGAAGCTTTTGCCGGATTCGCTGTCACCGTGGAGCGTTACGAAACGGAACAAAACACTTGTATAGTTGTATATGGCTCGATTAGTTTGTTGACAGCGCTTAAACCAAGTTCTAAGTTTAGATGCTTTCCAATATTCGGGCCCCACAGATTATATTCCTTAAGTTCCGTTCACAAATAGCACTATGCTTGATGGAAATAAATTAAAACCATCAATGCACTGCAGTCTCCCACATAAACAAGATCACTCCTTCCAGATCGACTACATCACGATACGGCACCTGCAGTATAATGTGATACGGCATATGGGACGATTTTTTTTCAACGGCACTGGGATACTGCCCTATCATCGCCACCATCTTCACAAAAATCGTTTTGTTTGCTATCGGATCTTAATTATCGCACATTTGTCACACCTCTTATCGCACACCAAACGTGTGTGTCGCTCGCAGGTTGCTTCAAGCTTCACAATAAAAGAGATCTAGATGGCACGCTCATCTTACACGGCGGGGGAAAAAAGATTGACAAATTAATCGCCTTTTGGCACGCGCAAATGTTTGGGTCCATTCTTGTTTTTGCTGGCTTATCTGGTTGTCTGGTATTCCCTTCTGCTGCTGACGATTGTAAAGAGTCAACGTGCAGGGCAGACAAACAGGCCACAGGACTGGACAGGTTAATAAGCGTATCGTAAAAGAGTCATTCGTCGATAGGCATCGCCCCGTCCGTCCGTCGATGGGTACGACAATTGTTTGTTGCTCAGCATGTTAATCCAGCCATTTCTGGACAGCGTTCGGAACAATTGCGTGCAATTGAGATGTTAAGGATAGCGTTAGTAACAAAAGCGTCCGTAATGGGTGTATGTTCTAGAATATGCTGATAATAGCGACACCGTTGCCATGGTGCGTGTACATGTACAGTAGTCATTGTGTTCCAATTTTTCTCGCTTCAGTAGGTCAGTCAGTGCCGTCGTAATCGCCGTGATGATGATGATCTTCCATGCTACGAATATTCTTCTACTAGCAATCGCTCCACACTATGTACTATTGTTGGGGATTTCAAATCAATAGAGAATGCGTCGATCGAATACCTCGGTGGACAGCCAGACATACTGAGAATTAAGTGAAATTCAGTTTTTACAATTCTTTTGTAACACTGGTCTTGATCGACTCAATTGATCCGAACCCAGCGCGAAAAACGTACAAAATTAATGTTTTATTGACAAGTATTTCAGTAAAAAAGCTTTTTTCTTTTTATTTTTTTACGAATGCATTGCCCCATTAGGGTACAAATGAAATTAAAGTGCTTAATTGCACTTGCACACCTGATTATTGGCATTTTTTCCCCTTTCATTCCGTTAATTCAAGTGCCAATAGATGAATACAATTTGAACACATTTTTACAAAATAAAAAACAACAGCCGTTACACTCGGGGATGGCACTTGAGATACCAAACATTATCTAACACAAACAATGCTGCGTCATGGGCGCAAGTGTCCCGTGACAGGAGATTCTCAACCAAAATCATCCCACTTCAAAAGCATTACTCGAAAAATAACCGGAAGCCCCACCTAAGCTTACCAAGCTTAAATTCCCACTGGAACCGGGAGGGATTTTTGTTTTTGCGGTGGATTCGAATGCCGATTGTTCACTTTCTTCTTTGTTTAAAGGCCACTCCAGAATGGATTCGCCACTTGACAAATGGTGCGCAACACTTGTGTTAGCTTTTCTCATTCGAGACAGAGTGCCGCATTCATAACGTGGCACCGTACGGTGTGTTTTGTTGGAATTCCACTGCGAGTGGAATCTTCCACCTTTTGGTGGCGCGATACAACAACAGTAAACCAACTTACTTTATGTTTCCATTGATGAATATGGCAGGCATGGGCTAGCTTGTAGAACAAGCCCTTTCGGCCAACCGCATGGTCGGATGGCTGTACGCACAGCATTCTGCCCGTTTAGACACTCTGCTTCACAACAGTCCTTGCGTTTTTAAACACACTTTTCAAATCCTCCTTGCAAAGGTCTTTCACCAGACTCACTTGAGCTGGGGAAACACTAGCTTCCCCGAGCTAGCTCACTCGAGAAAGCACTAATTAATCAAGCACTAATTCACCTTCACTTGCATTAAAGCTTGTCAATGCGCTTTGTGTGATTGAGATGGGAAAGCCAAACACAAACTTTAGACGTAAAACAATCACAAAATACGACAGTTCTTGGGCTTAACTCTCCAGAGCTCCGGAGAGATGTCGGAGAGTGAGAGGTTTTTGTTCCGCTAGTGATGCCGGTCGCAAAACTTGTGGGAGCTCGCGAGTCTCCCCGGATCGGTTTTATACTGGCACGGCAACAGGGTGATAAAAGAGTATGCTGTATACTACTTCCACGCACACATACAGTGATTGTGCGCTCTCCGACATCACTTAGCGCGCATGGAAGCGCGCGCGGATTGATAGGTAGAGAGTGACTTACTGCATGATTTCCCATATACAGTGACAAACGCGCTTCAATACCACCGCAGAAGGATCTTGTTCGGTCCCGTGTATTTCGCATCAATCCCAAGGGGGTTGTAACATTTCGCGTCGATTGCAGATGAGTAGCTTGCTGTGACTTTATCACCTGCACGACGTCTTCTTGTCACGCTTATCTGGGCATACACTGCAAGCGCCGTATGGGACAACAACAGTAGAAATGAGGTGTACATTGTCACTAAAGCTGGTGCTTGTAGAATGCGCCATTGGAAAGTCACAAAATGCTTCTCAACTATTTTTTATACCCATATTTAAGAACCATTTATAGCCACTTCATCAAGAGCACTGCTCGGTGCGGGTTACTTATTGGAATAATGGAACAAAAAAGCACACCTCCAACCGTAATGGCATGCTAATGCGGAGCGCGAATTGCAAATTGCTCGTAAGCCCGTTGCCAAATATTGACTGAAATCGTTCAAACAGAGATGTTGTTGTGCGGCGTGAAAGCGGCCTAGCTGAAACGGCTTTTGTTGTGCTGCGAAAGGAAGGAGCACGTTACATTTGCCAATACAAACAAAAACTGGATAGTAAACAGCTGTTTCTATTACATTACAACGCCATTTCTCGTTGGAATGCTTGATAGTGATCTCACGGTGAGTGTGATCGTGGTAGAAAGAATGTCACTTCCTGCATCAAAAAGAGGAAAAAATTTAATAGTATTATGAAACTATTGTATAAAGATTTCTAAGGGAAGATTTCATGAAAGTTATTTGCTTTCTATAGTATAAAATAAAACTAAAATAAAATAAAAAAATAAAAGATTGATTAAAGAATCAGAACTTCTTAAAAACCTGAGCTTTGGAAGAACTCTTCATTGATTTTATAGCCAGCATTTAGCCATTTTGCAACAATACTAAACAATCAGCATCAGAGGCATTCAGGCAAAACCTATGAGGCTACTAAAAATGCCAATTACCAGCGTTATGTGACAGGTGAAGGTGGACAAAAAAATACTTTGTGAAAATACTGGAGCTGGGCCAAATGTGGAATTGCGTCTGAAGAGCCTGCAACATTCGTAGTTCCAGTAGTAACATATGCTGCTCAAATATGGATCTCGTCCAAAACCAACAATGCCCTTCTGCGAACGTTCGATAAAGAAGAAGGACAATGAAAGTGTCGCAACAATAATGAGCTGTAATTGTTTTCACTATTGTGGAGGCCATTACACAGTTCCCATTTCTACATTTTGTATAACCAAATTAAAGGGATAATTATGTTATGAAAATGACACTGGACGATCGATCTAACCATGAAAAGGAGATCTTTCTGCAGAAGAAGAATTACACTGCGAAATTCTGAGATTAGACAATGAGATCTTCCAACTACCAATGATATTCTAGAGCGAATGCTGTGATTGCGAAAAATCACGAAAGAAACTTCCTGCTAGCTGCAAAAGTGTGTTAACTACTGAAGGCTTCCATTAGCAGTACCATAATCCCACTTAGCACGATGATCGTTTCCTGATAAGCTCCGGCAACACACAATCCGCGCGAAGCGCATCTTGCCACTGCAGACATTGAGGCACTCTTTTTCCGCTCCATTTGGCCAGCCATAGGCAGAGGATGGAGGATGTTGGACTGGCTTCTCGGACCAGTGCCATCCGGAACGAACGGTACTGCACCGATTAAATCTGAACTGAACTGATTCACACCGCAGCATGGGGTGAGAGAGTTAGCACCTTCTGCGTCGCTAATGTCGTCACATTTACCGTCCATATAACGTCCCTGTGCAAAAGTTCCGCAAGGTCGTCGTCTTTGTGTCGTGATGGTTCGTGCACAGCGACATCACTCACGACGCCAGAGCCTATTATTGCTTCGTAGGTGTTGGGAGTTTTGCGTCCAGCAATGAGTTCTTGTCTCCTTGCGACCACCATTTTCCCACGCCCCAGAGCACACCGCGGAGGGAGAACAAAACTGGAAAACACCTTGCAATTTCTTGCCCGGTTCCGACATTTTGCCTGTGTGCGCTTATCAGCAACACTGATCAAATTTGTTTACATTCAACGTGTGCTTCTTGCCACGAGTGTTTCTTCATATGCTTTCCAAGTTCATGTACCACCGCTGGACCCTCATGAGGCTGATTGCCTCACCGACGGAGTTCCCGATTGGGGTTCAACATCACCACCGTTCAAAGATCAGATCATTGATCACTGATTAGGTTCGCGGTGTCAGAGCACCGTGGAGAATCCCGCCAAATGATTCGTTGCCTTACCCAGATGGTATTAATTAAAATTGCAACGGAATGAAATTGGAAAGCACTAATTGAACTGATAAAACGCATTTGTATACATTTGTCGCTTATCGGTAGTCGGACATTGTTGACTGGAGACCGGACAAGGTAGTATCTTTTATTCCTTTTTTCTCACGCATTCATAGCGTGCCCCATATGGAGTGCAGCATGAAGTATTCTTATCATTATGAAATTAATTTGTCGGCAATGCGAACCGGTGAGTCATAATACGCAACGCAACTAAACTCAACAGTGGCCGAAAACTTACCGCCATATTATGATTAAAATATCTTTACCACTGTGTGCTCACTGGCGTATTAGCATAAGGTTTAGGTGGTCCCAAAAAGGGGTTGTTTAAAAATAGCGACAGCAAACGGTTCTTTATATTGGTGTGGTTTATAATTAGATCACGTTAGCTTATCTACACAATTCATCATTTTAAAAAATATTTGAGCAACAGTAACTCTATTTACTATGTTTCAACAAAAAAAGTTCGTCATACTTCGTATGGTGACGCTAGAAATAGATATATAATTTGCCATTGTCCAAACGTAATTGAAAAGTGTTTCAGTTCTTTAACCTCCCAAGAGCAATTTACACCCAAAACATCACGATATGAGGAATAATTTAGTTTTTTTTTTGTGATGACTGTACTCTGCCAAAGAAAAATAACATATCCCAACAATCGATAACGAAAGCAAACATACCGTAATTCATTACCATTAAGCCATTTCGGCGTTTAAATATGTATAGCACATCCGCGCGGAGGACAGCCAACTCTCACATTCATCATTCTTCGTGTCTGGCTGCCTTTGTGCTGCGTGGTGCTGGCGGCAATAAAGAAGAACCAAGAATTACCCTGTTTGGGCATATATTCCCCGAAATAATCGGTCTCGCGTAACGTTCGGGAGTACGCGCGCGCCACACCATCCATGCAATACAACCTACTGCATTATTAATCACCACCAGACCGGGGTATTGGAGTTTTCGGTGTAGAGTGATTTGTCCACGGCCACAGAGAACGGGGAATGTAAATAGCGAAAAAGGAAATGGAGCTTGCGTATGGGCAAAGGGGTAGAACTTGCGTCAGAGACAACTCGGCGTGTGAGAAAACATCACATTCCATCTTGATCTTGGCTTCGGTCTCTCCCTGCTTGATTGCTATACGATACGGGTGAATATGTGTCAAAATTGGCGATCCTCTAAGGACCCAATAACGATCGGTGAAGAAAGAAGCATACAAACAAACAAACAAACAAAACCAAAACAAGACACTCCCGACGACGAAAGATGTTCCATTTTTTTTACTCCCTATACTAGCTTGTCCGGTTGATTCAACAACACGCAAATGGTAAAAATACCAACCGTGACTAGTCATATGAGCAAACAGCGCGCGCCAAAATACGTCATCACGAAAAGAGTCTGACGCGATGGATTGGTGAAAGAGAAGCAATTCCATCGGCACCATCACCACAGCACGCACGCAGATTTAAGTGCATCCGGGGATAAGCTGCAAACGGAAGCATGCGAAGCTAAGCTAAGGTTTGCCCATTTTAGATGGCAAGTTGTTGTTTTTTTTCCCCGGTGCGAACCATGAAGGTATGCGATGGGAAGGGATAAAAAGTAATCCCTCCGTAGTTCGGCACATCGGACAAGTTGCCTGCGTAATTCCTGCGGGTGACTTTTGAAGGTCGTTAAATGAATGGTTGGTGGAATATTGCTGCATCCAAAATCAAGCTTTAGCTCACTAATCTTTCCTTTCGCAAAGACTCGCCCGCTTCGGATTGATGGTTGTGTCAAGTTGCTTTTCCAGCTGGCCAACAGATAGTAGTGCATTAATACTTTATTTATAGCACCGGCCGTAGCTCTGTAGAGACGCGAAACACATAAAATTCACTGGAGTATGAAACTTATGGTCCGTGTACTTGTGATCGTTGTTATTGTTTTTTCTGGTAATATAAGACTTAACTTTATATCACAGCACATTGAAACTATTTTTGCGGGAACTGTTAACATTTAAAAAAAAAGAATAAAAAAAACAATTATCCAAAGATGATTCACCCATAAATACAATAAATAGTCACACAGGACATTTTATTGCAAATTGATCGTAAACTTTTACTTTTTCCCTGCAGCTATACTGCATTCGTAAACAAAATTCATCAGCAGCGATTGTAACGAGTGGTGCCCCAAACGCGTACAGCACCTCGTTGGACCAAAGTAATGTTTGCGTTACTATTTGAAAACCGGCGAACCGTGCAGCCATTCGCGCAAACACTTTTGTTCTGCGTTTGTTATTTATTTACAATTATTCACCAGATGAAGAACAAAAAAAAAAGCACCTAAAACAAGACACACCGGGCATACACGTTTTTTCGGCTTCGTCCCGGGACCAAGATAAGCTTGCAGGGGCGTGGAAGGTTGCGAAAACAAGAACGACGAACCAATCCTGGCCCGTCGGCTTGTCCCGCAGAACGAAATTGGCGCATTTTGAAGCAGCAAAACAAACATCATCAGGCAACCGGTCATAACCTGGCCGAAAGAGAGAGAGAGAGAAAAAAAAACGAAAGACATAAAAAAAACACAGCCGCCGCTACACGGTTAAGTGCCAATGTATGGTCGCGCTGCGCCGGGATTGATGATTGCGGCCGGCACGGGCTAAAAATAAACGTTTTGCCGCGTTGTTAAAGAAGATGATGGCGATTCGGCGACAACAACAAATCAGTTGTTATTTGCGTGGTTTTTTTTTGTTGTTGTTCTTACGATGAATATTGTTCATCTAGAGAATGTGTGAGGTGTGGCACACGGTTAAATTAAAACATGCGAGTGTACCAAATATGTAGCTCGTTTCACTACGATGGGTTGTTTCGATTTAATTATTAAAGTATCTTTTTTTTGTTTAAATCATTAATGGTTCATTTGTCACAACACTATCATTCATACTTTAGCTAACATGTACATAAAGACATATATGTCAGATGATGCTAAAGGTTTTATATCGGGTGGGACTAAGTAAGAATTTTATATTATGAGCTGCTCAAGTATGATTGAACGATCGGTTGATCTGATAGTACCGTTACTGAAGTTAAAGTGCCAAACGGAAGGACTGAAACAATGCGATAAGAAGGCTACCAAAGGGAAATGACCTTACAAGAGCATTTATCCATTCACGATAGACATTCAAAACTCTTTCATCGCTAACTACACTTAGGGGATCCTAACAAGATCCTTGAATTACCTCACATCACCGGAGAAAGATATTGTACAATATTCCGAAATTATACCATAATAACTTCGTCGTGTTGACTACAATGTTCGAAAAAGAAATAAACTTCTTTTTTAATTAAATTAAAGATTCATGTCATACCATCGATTATAGTTTCGTGTGCGAATATCCCCAAGTTTGTATGCCTGATCAACTGCTCTATCCGCGAAATGGCAAATTGCCAAACCATCCAAAAAGCCACGAAGGTCAATAGCGATCGGGGGTAATAAACCGAACCTTCGCAAAGATCATTGCTTCAATCATCAAAACGCGAAAAACAAAAAGCAAAATCCCAACATACATTACGCCATCCGTCACTTCCGTGGTAACGAAATGAAAAAAAAAAAACAGCAGCTGAGAGCCGATGCGACATTTATCTTCCGATGCGAATGAATTAAGCTTTCCAATGTACTCACCACGCAAGCGGTTACAGTTTCCCAGCAGTTTTTGGCAAATGCTTCAATTTTGGGTGGAATCTTCGCGGCTTAACGGCGGCCAAAGCGACAGCGGTTTGTAGTCGCTGCTGCTGATGCTGCTGGTACTGCTCCTTGGCGGTGAGGTTGTGTTGGGCTTCCGGCAGTTACGATCCGGTTGCGCGGACAACAAATAAGTAAGGAACACTTGCGAGCAAAAATTAAATTGGATGCAGGAGCACAATTAAACACACAACACACACGATAAGCCGTTGCGAGATTAGGAGATGATTTTGTGGCACCGGGAAACTGGTGTGTCTCCCTATTCTCGGACAGATATTTCGTCGATTGTGATGCGTCGAGCACAAAAGGATCACTCAACGTTGCTTGAGAGAACCGATCGACACACGTTTGCTAGGTCGAGACGCGAAGCGGTACACGCGAAGGATGTGAATTCCTCCGATGGCATCTAACTACTAGGGCTGGGTTGCCGGTTTCGAAGGATCGCCCGCTGCTACGCTAGCTCACACGCACACTAGCACGCCCGCCGGTAAGCGCCGATCGCACACAGCCGATGTGGAGAAGCAGTGTAGCAATGTGGCGCAGTCGTGTAGCAGTAGTAAACGAAGTAGTAGTATGAAGCAGAACGTAGTACTAATGCAATGCTATAGTAGCGCTTCTTTCCCTCCCCCCACTTTCGCTCCTCTCACACTCACTCACACGCACTCACACGCACACACTCGCGCTCTTTCTCTCTCGCTCTCTCTCTCTGTCGTAGCCCTTATGCACTATTTTCCTATCACTCGCGTTCCTTCACGTTGCAAGTAATGAGCTGGCGAGACGGCGACACAATAGAGTACAACACTGTCGGTGCTCTAGTTCATCGAAGTGGCATATCCCGATCTCTGCACATTTTTACGACCTTGTTGGGGGTCCCCGCCGTGCCGGTGCGGTGGTGGGCCGCGAAATCTATGGCTGCTTCAGGAAGTGCGTTGACACGAGGCGGTAGTTTAGCATGGGAACCGCCTGCGTTGCCCCAGATTTATTGCACTACCCGCTTACGATCGCGCACGCAGTATATCTAGGCTGGGAAGCTAGTGTGAGCGATGTTCCGAGGCGGTTCGGGTGGTTGGATTAACTCGCGAAAAACGCTTTGCGGCTGATGTAGTTTACACTTCTGTGTCGCTTTTGCTTTTGGCACAAAGGAGATTACTCTATTCCTTTGCGATTTTACTGTACGCAAGAAATCTTCGACGCTAGAAGAGTTTCACTGCTCAGTGATC
>STHB01023257.1:0-11547 GCA_018908115.1 Anopheles rivulorum
ATGGGCGCGGTGCGCAGCGGCGACCGCGCGGAAGACGCCATGCGGATGGGCCCGCTCGTCAGCGCGTCGGCGCGCGCGCACATCCACGGGATGGTCCAACGTGCAATCGCGGCAGGCGCGTCGCTCGAAACCGGCGGAGCGATCCCCGACGGCCCCGGCTTCTTCTACCCGGCCACGCTGCTGACGAATTGCCGGCAGGACATGGAGATCGTGCAGGAGGAAACCTTCGGCCCGGTCATGCCCGTGCTGCGCTACCGGACGATCGACGAGGCCATCGACTTCGCGAATGACCATCAGTTCGGGCTGTCGTCGGTGCTGTACACCGAGCACTACCGTACCGCGATGA
The DNA here is from genome assembly GCA_018908115.1 of Anopheles rivulorum. Classification (NCBI taxonomy): domain Eukaryota; kingdom Metazoa; phylum Arthropoda; class Insecta; order Diptera; family Culicidae; genus Anopheles; species Anopheles rivulorum. Next base: position 347 of record STHB01023257.1, read on the forward strand.
CCGTCGCGAACGCGATCGAAGCCGGCGAGCTGTACGTGAACCGCACGCCTGCCGATCCGTACCAGGGCTTCCACGCCGGCTGGAAGCGCTCGGGCCTCGGCGGCGACGACGGCAAGCACGGGATGCTCGAATTCACGCAGACGCGCCTCGTTGTCATGAAGTACTGACGCAACGACGCAGACACACCGTTTCCGGCGCGCGCCCCACGACACCCCGCCGCGCGCGCCGCCCCTGATCCGAACCCAAACAAAACAAATCTGCAGACCGCCTGAAAAAGGAAGTCTGATGGAGGAAGACACCATGCCGACCCAACCGTCGACGCCCGCCGCGTCGCTCGCGTTGCACGACGACGCACACGCGTCGCAGCATTCCCGCATACAACGCTACCTGCAACTGCTGCTGCTCGTGATCGCCGCGGGCGCGATCTACCCGATGCTGTATCTGCGGCAGGTGTACCAGCCGACGATGCTGCAATTCTTCCGGATCGACGACGTGCAGCTCGGCTACCTGTACTCGTCGCTCGGCACGATCTTTCTCGTCAGCTATCTGCCGAGCGGCTGGCTCGCCGACCGCCTGTCGCCGCGCTGGCTGATCTGCTTCTCGCTGCTCGCGACGGGTGCGCTCGGGCTCGTCTACGCAACCGGGCCGTCCTTCAATACGCTCGTGCTGATCTTCGGCGCCTGGGGGCTGACCACCGGCCTCACGTTCTGGGCGGCCGTGATCAAGCGCGTGAACATGATCGCCGGCCCCGACGAACAAGGCCGCTTCTTCGGCCTGCTCGACGGCGGCCGCGGGCTCGTCGAGGCGCTGCTCGCGACGATCGCGATCACGCTGTTCGCGTATGTGACGCAGGCGCACGGCGGCACCGATGCGGCCGGCTTCAAGCTCGTCGTGCACCTGTATGCGTTCTTCTGCATCGCGCTCGGCATCCTGCTTGCACTGGTGAAGGATTCGGCGCGCACGGACGACCGTGCAGCCGCGACGAAACGCACCAAGGGCAACGTACTGACCGACCTGAAGACGCTCGCGGCGATTCCCGAGCTGTGGCTCGTCGCGGCGATCGTGTTCTGCGGGTACCAGGTGTTCTGGGCGACCTACAGCTTCTCGGCGTACCTGCACGAAGGCAACTTCGGGCTCAGCGCGACGGCGGCCGGCTTCATCACGACGCTCAAGCTGTGGATGCGCCCCGTCGGCGGCATCGGCGGCGGCTTCCTCGGCGACCGGGTATCGAAGGTGTCCGTGCTGTTCTGCGCACTCGTGCTCGCCGCGCTGTCGCTGGTCGGGCTGATCGCCGCGCCCGCGCACAGCCCGCAGGCGATGCTCGTCGTGCTCGTGCTGTTCATCGGCATCCTCACTTACGCGATCCGCGGCCTGTACTGGTCGTTGCTCGACGACTGCAAGGTGCCGACGCATTGCGCGGGCCTCGCGATCGGCCTGATCTCGGTGCTCGGCTATTCGCCCGACGTGTTCGTGCCGCTGATCAACGGCTACGTGACGCAAACCTACCCGGGCGCGCACGGCTACCAGCTCTACTTCGGCTACATCGCAGCGATCGCGCTCTGCGGCGCGGGCGCCGCCGCATTCCTCAAATACCGCCTCAACCGCATCCAGGAGTCCGCATGAAGATCGTTTCGCTAGAAACCCATATCGTCGCCGTGCCGCCGCCGCATGTCGGCGGGATGTACTGGATCTTCGTGAAGCTCACGACCGACGACGGCATCGAAGGCGTCGGCGAGATCTATTCGGCGACGTTCGGCCCTAAGGCCATGGCGCCGATCATCGACGACGTGTTCGACCGCTACCTGCTGAACCACGACCCGCACCACGTCGAGCGGCTGTTCCGCCAGGCGTATTCGAGCGGCTTCACGCAGCGGCCCGACCTGACGATGATGGGTGTCGTCAGCGGCCTCGAGATGGCGTGCTGGGACATCATCGGCAAGGCCGCCGGCAAGCCGGTATACGAACTGCTCGGCGGGAAGATCCACGAGCGGCTGCGTTCGTACACGTACCTGTATCCGAAGAACGCGCAGGGCGAATACGACTACGACGATCCCGACCTCGCGGCCGAATGCGCGGCCGAGAACGTGAAGCTCGGCTTCACGGCCGTCAAGTTCGACCCGGCCGGCCCGTACACGGCCTACTCGGGCCACCAGCTATCGCTCGAAGTGCTCGACCGCTGCGAACTGTTCTGCCGGCGCGTGCGCGAGGCCGTCGGCAGCAAGGCCGACCTGCTGTTCGGCACGCACGGGCAGATGGTGCCGTCGTCGGCGATCCGGCTCGCGAAGCGGCTCGAGAAGTACGACCCGCTGTGGTTCGAGGAACCCGTGCCGCCGGGGCAGGAAGAAGCGATCGCCGAAGTCGCGAAGCACACGTCGATTCCGATCGCGACCGGCGAGCGCCTGACGACCAAGTACGAATTCCACAAGCTGCTGCAGGCGGGCGGCGCATCGATCCTGCAACTGAACGTCGCGCGCGTTGGCGGCCTGCTCGAGGCGAAGAAGATCGCGACGCTCGCCGAAGTGCACTACGCGCAGATCGCACCGCACCTGTACAACGGTCCGGTCGGCGCGGCCGCCAGCATCCAGCTTGCGACCTGCACGCCGAACTTCCTGATCCAGGAAAGCATCATGACCTGGGGCGGCTTCCATTCGGAAGTCGTGAAGACGCCGATCCGCTGGGAAGACGGCTACATCATCCCGTCGAACGAGCCGGGCCTCGGCATCGAGCTCGACATGGACGTCGTGCGTCGTCACACGCCGTACACGGGCGAGCGGCTGCACCTGCAGATGGGCGAGAAGCCCGTCGACGTGAAGGATCTCGCGCCCGCGAAAGGCTGAGCGCACAGGACACGACATGAGCTACGACTACATCATCGTCGGCGCGGGATCGGCCGGCTGCATCCTCGCGAACCGCCTCAGCGAATCGGGCCGGCACTCGGTGCTGCTGCTCGAAGCGGGCGAACGCGACGCATCGTTCTGGTTCAAGGTGCCGGTCGGCTTCACGAAGACCTACTACAACCGCCGCTACAACTGGATGTACTACAGCGAGCCCGAGGCACAGCTCGCCGACCGCAAGCTGTACTGTCCGCGCGGCAAGGTGGTCGGCGGATCAGGCTCGATCAACGCGATGGTCTACGTGCGCGGCCAGCGCAGCGACTACGACGACTGGGCGAACGCCGGCAATCCGGGCTGGGCGTACGACGACGTGCTGCCGTATTTCCGCAAGCTCGAAACCCACGCGGCCGGTGCAACCGATCCGCAGCATCACGGGTCGACGGGGCCGATCCACATCACGTCGATGAAGGCCGACGTGCATCCGATCGTCCACGAATTCCTGAAGGGTTGCAGTCAACTGAACCTGCCGCGCACCGACGATTTCAACGGCGCGCAGTTCGAAGGCGCCGGCATCTACGACCTGAACACGAAGAACGGCGAACGCTGCTCCAGCAGCTTCGCGTACCTGCGGCCCGCGCTGGGCCGCTCGAACCTCACGCTGCGCTCGGGCGTGCTCGTGCGGCGCGTGACGTTCGACGGCACGCGCGCGACCGGCGTGGTCGTCGCGGGCGAGCATGGCGACGAGACGCTCGTCGCCGCGCGCGAAGTGATCCTCGCGGCCGGCGCGGTCGATACGCCGAAGCTGCTGCAACTGTCGGGCGTCGGCGATCCGGCAATGCTCGCGCGTCACCGCGTGCCGCTCGTGCATGCGCTGCCGGCCGTCGGCCGCAACCTGCAGGATCACCTGTGCGTGAGCTTCTACTTCAAGGCGAACCGGCCGACGCTGAACGACGAGATGGGCACGCTGCTCGGCAAGATGAAGATCGGCTTGCGCTACCTGCTGACGAAGCGCGGCCCGCTCGCGATGAGCGTGAACCAGGCCGGTGGCTTCTTCCGCGGCGCAGACGATGTGCAGGAGCCGAACCTGCAGCTGTACTTCAACCCGCTGTCGTACCGGATTCCGAAGAGCGACCGCGCGAGCATCAAGCCCGAGCCTTATTCTGGCTTCCTGATCGCGTTCAACCCGTGCCGGCCGACGAGCCGCGGCACGATCGAGATCGCGTCGAACCGCGCGGAAGATGCCGCGAAGATCCACATCAACGCGCTCACCACGCAGAAGGATCTCGACGAGGCCGTGCAGGGCAGCAAGGTGATCCGGGCGCTGATGCATGCGCCGGCGCTGAAGTCGATGACCGTCGAGGAAATCTCGCCGGGGCCGCAGGTCGATTCAGACGAAGCGATGCTGCAGTATTTCCGCGAGCAGTCGGGTTCGATATACCACCTGTGCGGCTCGTGCGCGATGGGGCCTGACGCGGCGACGTCGGTCGTCGATGCGTCGCTGCGCGTGCACGGGCTGCAGGCGCTGCGGATCGTCGATGCGTCGGTGTTCCCGAACATCACGTCGGGCAACATCAATGCGCCGACGATGATGGTCGCGGAGAAAGGCGCGGATCTGGTTCTGGCGGATGCGGTGCGGGCGGAAATGGCCGGCGTGCAATCGACGCCACGTGAGACGGTCGTGCAATAACACGGTGCCGGCAGGTTCGACGGCCGCCGCCGAGCGTTATCGGTTCGTCGCTTCCACGACCTGCCGGCACACGTTCACGATCAGGTCCCGCAGCCCCGCATGCACCGCATCGCGTTCGAAGCGCGGATGCCACATGATCGAAATCGCGAGCGCCGGGGTCGCGACCGGCAGGTCGAACGTCACGACGTCGTGCCGGGCCTGGGCGGTGTGCTTCTCGGGCACGTGGGCGATCCAGTCCGAGCGCTCGGCGAGCTCGATGCCCGACTTGAAGTTCGGCACCACCGCGATGACATTGCGCTCGCGCCCCTGCTCGCTCAGCGCATCGTCGATCGGCCCGTGAAAGCGCCCCTTGCGCGACACGCTGATGTGCGGCACCGACAGATAAGCATCGAGCGTCATCCTGCGCCGCGCCAGCCGATGGCCCTTTCGCAGCACGCCGACCATGCGGTCGTCGAACAGCTTGCGGATCATGATCTCCGGCCCCGTCTCGCCGACCACGCCGATTTCGATATCGACTTCCCCGCTGCGAAGGCGCGCCACGGTCTTCTCGTGCTTCGGCAGGAAGCGCAGCCTCGCATGCGGCCATGCATCGTGCGCCTGCGCGATGATCGGCACCGCAAACGAATCGATGAAGCCGTCGTTCGCGCTGATGTTGAACACGCGCTGCGCGTCGATCGACCGGTGCTGCGCACCGAGCAGCAGTTCCACATCCTGCAGGATGCGGTCGAGCGGCTCCTTCAGTCGCCGCGCCGTTTCGGTTGCCACCATGCCCTTTCCCGCGCGCACCAGCACCTTGTCGCCGATCGCGTCCTGGACACGGGCGAGGGTCCGGCTCATCGCGGACGGACTCAGATCCAGACTGCGTGCCGCGCCCGACACGCTTTCCTCATCGATCAGCGCTTTCAGCGCCAGCAGCAGGTTCAGGTCGATCCGGTTCAACGCCGCGCTCCCCTCAAATTTGCGTCGGATGCATCATATATCTGCCAAACCTGCACTGTACACACACTCTCCTCGCTCCTACCATTCGGGCAATCGAACGGAGGAACGCATGGAGACGACACAGGCGCACGACGAGCCATTGCGCGAGTCGCTGCTACGGGACTGGCAGGACCATACGAAGCAGCCGACCACGGTCGCGGCCCGCTTGCGGGAGCGGCTTGCGTTCCCGATGGGGGAACAGGATCTCGTCGAACTGGCGGCGCTCGCGACGCATGTATTCGGCGAGCATCTCGGCGACTGGCAGGCGGGAATGGGCTATCTCGACCAACTCATGGACGCGCATGACGACGTCCCGGCCGATTCGCTCCGGCGCATCGACCGCCAGCATGCGGTGCTCGAACGACTGGAGGACGTGAATGCCTCACTCGACAGGTTCGACGCCGACGATCGCGTCTACATCACGGCGCTCGCACTTCCCGCGATCACGCTGCAGCGATCGGTGGAGGAAGCAGAAACGGCCTTCGCCGAAGCGATGCAACTGCTTGCGTCGAACGACTGCCATGCGTACCGCAGGCTGTTCGGCGTGGTGACGGCCAATCTCGTGTGCGACCTGCTGGATCGTTCGGCGTTGTCGGCCGCCAGACGGCGCCTGCTCATCGTGCTCGCGGAGAAAAGCCATGCGCTCTGGCTTCAGGAAGGCGACGAGACGGACCGGGAGAAGTCCGCGTTTCGGCTGATGCAGAGTTACCAGAAATGCCGGATGCCTGAGAATTACAGAAGCGGGCGCTATCCGCGGTATGGATCGATCGAACCGTAAGCGCAAACGGCGCACGGGCCGGAACGCAGCGCCGTGCCCTGGCGGGTTGCGCTATTCCGCAATCGTGACCTGGACCGTCCCGACTGCAACGTGTGGGCATCGCCCTCGCCAACGATCTGGTCTGCCCACACGGCGTGCGGCGTCTCGGTCATGCAGACGCGGCGCGCGGCCGCCATGCAACCGTCTTCGGATATGAGGCGCCGCGGTCGCTGAACTGCGGGCCGATCCATCCGCCTCTCGCGTTGCCTCTCGCTTCCCGCCCATCGTCGATTGTTGCCGGTCGAACAACACGATGTGTGCATTCGCGGTGCTTCCGCCTTTCATCCCCCTGACTACAATCCGTCTCACGCCCGGTTGAAAGGCGAGCGAAGCGAAACGCGCGAAATTCGTGGCCGTGCTCGTGAACCGCACTCTGCAATGCGACTTACCCCACTTGATAAAGAGGACTCTTGATGATGAGCGAAACCACCCGCAATGTTCAGCCGGTTATCTCCGACCTCGGCAAGGAAGGTTCAGGCGAACTCGTGCCGTCCCGCTACGCCGTCCGCGTAGGTGACGTCGACGTCGTGCTGATCAGCGACGGCATTCTGCCGCTGCCGACCTCCACCATGTCCACCAACGTGAGCGAAGCGGACCGCAATGCCTGGTTCGATGGCCGTTTCCTGCAACGCGACATGTTCGACTGGGCGCTGAACGTCGCGCTCGTGCGCAGCGGCGACCGCCTGATCCTGATCGACTCCGGCGTGGGCGACGGCTTCGAATACTTCACGCGCGCCGGGAAGTCGGTGATGCGCCTGGAATCGGCCGGCATCGACTTGTCCGCGATCACCGATATCGTGATTACCCATATGCACATGGATCACGTCGGCGGGCTGAACGTCGACGGCGTCAGGGCCAGGCTGCGCCCGGACGTGCGCATTCACGTATCGGCCGCGGAAGTGGCGTTCTGGAAAAATCCGGACTTCAGCAAGACGGTGATGCCGGAAACGGTGCCCCCGGCACTCCGCAAGGCGGCCGAGAAGTTCGTGGCGCTCTACGGCGAAAACATCGTCCAGTTCGATCAGACCGCGGAAGTCGCTGCAGGCGTGTCGGCGCGCGTGACGGGTGGGCACACGCCCGGGCACTGCGTCGTGGACATCGCATCGAATGGCGAGAAGCTGACGTTCGCGGGCGATGCGATCTTCGAAGTCAACTTCGATCATCCCGAGTGGCAAAACGGCTTCGAGCACGATCCTGAAACGGCGGCCGCTGTGCGTATTGCGCTGTTCAACGAAGCCGCCGAGACTGGCGCGCTGCTGGCCGCCGCGCATGTCGCGTTTCCGTCCATCGGTCATATCGCAAGGAACGGCGATGGATTCCGGTTCGTGCCTGTTCTGTGGGATTACTGATCACTGAAAGGCTCTCGGCGATCGTGACGGAACCGGTGCATGTCCACGAGACTTGAGACGGCTTCTTGCAGACGATCACGTGTCGGCGCCGTGGCACCGGCAAAAAAAGCACGCCGCATATCGCGGCGTGCCGTTCTTCATGCCCCCGCCCAGGTTTCCCGCCCGGAACGGCCGTCGTTCAGTTCACACTCGTGCGCTTCTCCACGAACCTCCGCACATAATCATCCGCCGGCCGCGACAGAATATCGTCCGGCGTGCCGACCTGCACGAGCGTGCCGTCGCGCAGGATCGCGATCCGGTCGCCGATGCGCAATGCCTCGTCGAGATCGTGCGTGATGAACACGATCGTCTTCGCCAGCGTCGCCTGCAGTTGGAGCAGCTGATCCTGCATCTCGGTACGGATCAGCGGATCGAGCGCCGAAAACGCCTCGTCCATCAACAGCACGTCGGTATCGGCCGCCAGCGCGCGCGCGAGCCCGACACGCTGCCGCATCCCGCCCGACAACTCGTCCGGATAGTGATCGCCGTGCCCGTCGAGCCCGACCTTCGTCAGCCAGTTGCGCGCGGCCTCGGCCGCATCGTGCCGCTTCTCGCCGCGCGTGCGCAGCGCATACGCGGCGTTGTCGAGCACGGTCTGGTGCGGCAGCAGCCCGAAGTTCTGGAACACCATGCTGACCTTGAAGCGGCGCAGTTCGCGCAGCCCTTGCGCGTCGAGCTTGATCACGTCGCTGCCGTCGATCACGATCTCGCCGGCCGTCGGCTCGATCAGCCGGTTGAAGTGCCGCACGAGCGTCGATTTCCCGGAACCCGACAGCCCCATGATCACGAAGATCTCGCCCGACTCGATACCGAGGCTCACGTCGTTGAGCCCGACGTTGCAGCCCGTTTCGGCCAGCACGTCGGCCTTGCGCTTGCCTGAACGCAGCAGGTCAAGCACGCGCGCATGCGCGGCTTGCGGCCCGAACAGCTTGTACACGTGTTTGACGTCGATGGTCGCCATGTCTGTCTCCGTTCCTATGCGCGCGACGATTGCGTCGCCTGATTCGAATCGACGCCCGCCGACGACGCCTCGCGCGGCAGCCGGTACGGCACGCGCGATGCGCCCTTCTGCCGGCGCTGCTGCGCGAGCCGTCGCCGTGCGCGCCGCTCCTGGCCGAAGCCCTGGCTGATCCGGTCGATCACGATCGCCAGAATCACGATCGCGAGGCCGGCCTGCGTGCCCTTGCCGACGTCGAGCGTCTGGATGCCCGCGAGCACGTCCTCGCCGAGCCCGCGCGAGCCGATCATCGATGCGATCACGACCATCGACAGCGCCATCATCGTCGTCTGGTTGATGCCGGCCATGATGCTCGGCCGCGCCAACGGCAATTGCACGTTGACGAGCAGTTGCCAGCGTGTGGTGCCGAACGCGCGCGCGGCTTCCGTCACGTCCGGATCGACCTGGCGGATGCCGAGGTCGGTCAGGCGGATCAGCGGCGGCAGCGCGTAGATGATGGTCGCGAGGATCGCCGGCACCTTGCCGAGGCCGAACAGCATCAGCACCGGAATCAGGTACACGAAGCTCGGCAATGTCTGCATCACGTCGAGCACCGGCAGCAGCATCCGCCGCAACCACGCGCTGCGCGAGGCCAGGATGCCGACCGGCACGCCGATCGCGACCGACAGCACCGTTGAGACGAGCATCAGCGCGAGCGTCTGCATCAGCTTGTCCCACAGGCCGAAGCAGCCGATCGCGTAGAGCAGCAGCATGAAGAGCACGCCGAGGCCGATGCGGCGCGTCGCATTCCACGCGATCGCGCCGACGACCAGCAGCACGAGCCACGGCGGCGCCACGCGCAGCGCGCCTTCGAGCGGCACGAGCAGGTAGCGCAGCACCAGGATGCTGAAGTGATGGAAGCCGTCGCCGTATTGCGCGACGAACGTCTCGAGCGCGCTGTTGACCCAGTCGGCGATCGACAGGTGCAGGAAGAAGCCGTTCATGTTGATTCTCCGTCGCGCCGCGAAGGCGCGTGACGGCGGCGGCGAGCGCGGGCCCGCCGCCGCGCGCAGGTTACGCGCCCTTCAGGCTGCCGGCGATCTTCTGCGCGACGTCGGCCGGCACCCACTGCTTCCACATGTCCGGGCGGGTCTTCAGGAACTGCGTGGCCATCGCCGCGCCGTCGATCTTCTTCGTCGTCATCTCGAGGATCGTCTGGTTCAGGAAGTCCATCGGAAAACGCACCTTGCCGAATACGCCGACGAGGTCGGGGTTCGCCTCGGCGAACGGCTTCGACACACCGACCGTCAGCCGCGACACCATGTACGACGACGCGCACTGGTGCGTGCTGCTCTCGTCGCGCAACGTCTTCCAGCATGCTTCGTTATAGGCCGGCATCTTCAGCGCGGTGAACTTGTATTTCGCCATCAGCGCGGCCGGGCCCCAGTAATAGAACACGATCGGCGCGCCGCGCTGGTACGCGGACGCAATCGCCGCATCCAGCGCGGCGCCCGTGCCCGGATGGAAGTTCGTGTACGACTGGTCGAGCTTCAGCACGCGCAGCAGGCGCGTGTTCACGCGCTCGCAGTCCCAGCCCGTCGGGCAGTTCAGGAAGCGGCCCTTGTCCGGTTCCTCCTCGTCGGCGAACACCTGCTTGAACTTCGGCAGATCGTCGACCGACACGAGCCCCGGCGCGACCGGCTTGATGTTGCGTGCCGGATCGCCCTTCACCACGTAGTCGGGCACGAACCAGCCTTCGGTCGTGCCGCCCGGCAGCGTGTCGCCGATCAGCTTCACGGCGCCCGACGCGACGGCCTTCGCGGTGATCTCGCTGCGGCCCGTCCACTGCTCGGCCCAGATCTGCAGGTCGTTGCGCGCAAGCGCCGTTTCGGTCGCGGCCGTGCTGCCCGGCACGACGTCGGTCTTGCAGCCGTAGCCCTTCTCCATGATCTGCCGCAGCACTTCGGTCGCGAACGACCCGCTCTCCCACGTGATGCCCGCGAAATGGACCGTCTTGCCGTCGGCGCACGCGCCGGCGGCCGCGTGGGCCGCTGGGGCGGACAGGATCGCCGCAGCGGCGAGAAGGACCGTTTTCAGTCGTCGAATCTGCATGGTGGGTCGTCTCCAAATCGAATCTGTTGTTTGTGCGTCGCGGCAAGCGCGGCGACCGGCGAATCGTGAACGCATCCACGTCCGGTCAGTCTGCATGTTTCAGCCGCCAATTTGTTTAGGGAAACGAGTAATTCCGATCACTGCAATCGGCAGCGCCAATCGATCGCCGGATACGCTGTCAGGCCCGCCGGACGGGCCTCACGGGCGATTTCACGAGACCGGCCACGGCCCGGCGCGGGCGGCATCGCGACCGCGTTCGGCCGTTGCCCTGCGGGCGTGGTACGGCCGTTCCGCCCCCGCCGTTTCGACTGTCGAAACGACCACGAAAAGGTGAACCTTGACTTCTCGACACAGCGTGCAATAGTGCGCCCCGAACTTCGGTACCTTGGTACACGGTTTAGGCGCACGCGTTTCCCGTACCACTCGGTGCACCGTGCTACTCGGTGCT
>STHB01023287.1:0-11540 GCA_018908115.1 Anopheles rivulorum
TCTATTTTACTTTATTAAAGTTGTTTTACAATATTTCATTACTTTATTGAAGATCTTTACTTATCAGTTTATATTTCAAGTCGGTAGAAATGTTGATAAATATTGGCAAACCAGAATGTCAATTGTTGTAATTACTTTAGACAAGATGACCTCAGGATATTCAACTTGAAGTTTTTCACGAGAAATTAAATAATCTTAACAATTTTTAAGAAAAGAGTGATAAACCGCAGAAATTGATGAGTTTATAGACCTCTCCAAGAGAGACCTTATTGCATAACTCTCCTGATACCGATGTTACAAGCTGAGTAGTACATGCCTCAATAGTTTACCAAGGTACTTACACATGTCTTCAAAATGTAGCATCTTCTGAATTGCACAGAACATCAACCTCCAATCACTCTAACTTCTAGAAAGCTTCCTTTAAAAAAATCACTCCTTCATTCCAACCTGTCGAATGTATAACTGATGATATCTCGTACATTAAATCCACAATACGGTTCCTGGCAGGTTTTTTATTTTGTACCACAAACCTTCTCGCAAACAAGAACCCCCTCCAATTGCAACCGAAAGATGCGAAAACCTACACTCCAATCTGCAGAAAAGGATGAACTTCACGTGCTCGTGTGTCTCGTACATCATCCACCAAAACACCCTCCAAACGCTAGCCCACACGAATAGTTCAGTTCTCGATATTTATCATGTTGCCAACAGGACAGACATAAGGTGGAGTCTGTCTCCTATCGAACTATACTGCATGCGACTGCTCGAGAGGCATAACCCTTCGGCGTAGCATTCGAAAAAACAGTTGCCAGATTGAAAGCGAAACGAAAATCCAACCCCAAACGCGCTGCAAACCCTGGCGAATGTCTGCCGGTGCATCGTGCCACCGTGGCGAAAGAAAGTAAAATTGGAAATTGAAAAGAAATGTATTTAAGGTTCAATATTAAAACATATAAATGCAGATTTGCCTTCATTTCTCACTTCGGGGCAGAGCGCAATGCCATCATCCGATGCCAGTAAAGCCGATCCCTTCAATGTCTGGCCGTCTCGAACGTTTCGATTCAATCGACGAATCGACATCCTTTCGGAGACTATTTCTTTCAAGTTTGGTTCCCAAAAAAAGGGATGCAACGATACCGTGGGTGATGACTGCAGGGTCCTTAGGTCGTACCCGCCTTTGCATACGATGTACGGCAAGGAAAAGTGATTTCGGTAGCAAGATGAATGAAGTTGTTGACAATGTATTTTAGCCCGTGAGTTTGCCTTTCAAGACATTCGTAGACGCGTTTGCACTGATGCCTCGGCATACGGAGTGTGCATTTCTTTTTGAAGTGTTCCTATTCCAGTGAGATAATGGTAATACATCTCCGAAAGGATTTCCCGGGACCTTTCGGGATGAGTCGCATATATTGAAATGGAGTTGATATTTTAAATTAAGAATCAGCAAAATATAAAATAAAACCCCTCATTTTTGTATCACTCGGAGTGAGATTCTTTGTTGCCGAGAAAAACGTATTAAAGCCCACAGCAACTCATTTTCAATTCCAAAATCTCAAACGGAAGCAAAAACAAATAAACGCCTCCGCAGCTATCATTCAAGCTTGAAACGCAACGCATTCTCCCGTCGACTGTGGGTCGATTGCGATCGATCGACTCGTCACCTTTTTGGAGCTAATACCACCTTGGATAGGAGAACGAACTTACCGGAAGACACGTGCCGGGCAAGGATCTCATGAATTAAACAACCCGCCAATCTTCAACAAGCGCGTTGAGTAAGCTTTCCTTTCGATTTGGATTATTTTTTTTTATGCATTCTTTCTTTCAGTTAGACTATTTTGTGGTGGGAGAAAGATAAACTACGATATTTGTTTCGCGTGAACGAGCACAGCTAAACATTCATTCCAGTGTGAATTATCACACCAATCGTCCGTCTAATCGAGTGGATTTTCAGCATCGTAAACGTCTGGCGGAAATGGCTACTAGAAAGGTTAGAAGGACGAAAAAGAAAAAAAATGGTAACCGAGAGCTAGTTACTGTCGTCTTGCCAGGCGAGTTTGCATGTTTTCCCATTCCACAGAAAATGGCCCCTTGTTCCCTTTGTTGTACACCGAAGCTAATTCATGCACGAGCTCGTTTTGCATGAGTAATTCAATAGTGATTTATATGGTGCTTTGAGTTTTCGTTTTTATTTTGGGTTTCAAATTAACAAATGTCACCCTGCGGCGTTTAGACCGAATGGAAGTCTTTCGGTGGTGGAATGAGTGAAAACACTGATTTTCTCTTACTTTCTTTTCTGCAGTCCTACCACTCCGTTCGCAAGGTTAGTATATAAATTGCACCCTCCACGACTACCAATCGTACGGACCTTTAATCCATCGTGGCAAGATAATATTTTCCAGCATTAAAAACTTCCGTAATCCATAATCACATTGTTAGCCGTGTCAATGAGCACACACCTCACCAGACACCAGGGCAACCTTCACGAGAATCCGGTGAATGCCCTCCGGCCAGTAGCGCGTCGATCCGGAAAATGCATTAAAAGAAAGAACAGACATTTAAGGACATCGTAGCCGGAAACACAAACGGAAAATGGGATCCCACGAAAAAGCAAAAAAAAGGAAAACCAGTGGACCCAACCAGTCGTCCAGACCTGGTGCGAATGATTAGCGAATAAACCAACGGGCGCGAACGTGAGCGTGCGCACGAACGGAATGGGTACGCGGTATCGCGAAATGAAAAATTAGCATTTAAAATTAAACCTCCTAGCCTCCGAGCTCCGGCCTGGGGAGAGAAGCGAGCGGGAAACCGGAAAACAGTCACCACCAGCAATGGGGTTTTCCTTTATTTCCAATATTCAATTTTTTTTCTACCAACCACCATGCCAAATGGTTTGGTAGAATGTGAAGGAAACGGAAAACTTCTACATTCTACACCTTGAAGTAAAGCTGGTGAGAAGAAAAAAGGCCGAATTTTAAGCAATCCAATTTGTAAGGTGAAAGAAAATCTTTTTTACGCAAAAAAAAACACGAACACATGGCAAAAACATTGAGCTAATAGCAAAGAATCAAACGGGAAATAATCCAAGAGCAAAAAAAACCCCAAATAGGAAAAGAGATCGTGCTTCGTTTTACCGCCGTTCATTAGTTCTGTTCGGACACTTTCTTTTTCTTATGGCCACCCATGCGTAGTACCGCCCTAAGTAACACCCCCCAAAAAAAAAAACACATCCATTTCTTTTGCTTGTTAATCCACAATTACTGTTTGTGGCCCTTTGTTACAATAGTGGTGCCCGTCCAGCAGGGACAGGATAATGAAAGCTACATAATTATTTTGCTTTCGGAAACTACTTACTGCTTGTTACAGGCGATTTGACCATTTGCAGAAAGGAATATATAAAAAAAGTTGCTCTACTCATTAACGATAGAATGAGATTTAAAATCATTTTCTTTTGATTTTAATTAAAACTAAAAACGGTTATATTAAGAAAAATACTCTTGTGTCACTGGAAAACATCAAACATCGGTCCTTTATTATAAGCACAAGATACATAAACAAATATTTATAATAAGTTTATTAAAACTACTTTAATTTTAATTTAAAAAATTACTCCTTTCGCACAAGCTCCATTCACTTTCCGCCATCTTTTTCTTAAACAAACAAAACACCGGATATAAAAAGGTTGCAAAAACACTATCCACTTCTCCAGCTTCGTTTCCCATTTTTAATTTGAACCCTGAAGAACCGACCGAAAGAAAAGCGAACAGAAAAGCGGCAATGGTGTGCCCACAAGCACAGACGCCATGACTTTTCACACTCCCGAAGCGCAATCTTGACCGATGAGGCTAATGAAAGATCCTGCAGCCGCCGCGTGCAGGAAAACTTCCTTACAAACTTCCGCTCCACAATGCGAAAAGAAATTGAACAAGGTTGTTCGAGGCAAGGTGGTGGCCATACAACCGATCTTTCTGACCATTTGCTACATGCAGCTTTACAATAACACCACCAGCACCAGCATTGGGCGAGCGTAATGTAAAAAGTTTGATAATAAAGTATTTAATATAATCCATTTAGCGTTCGGACGGGTGAATGGCGATAGCACCGTACAGGGGGTCCGGATCCGGTTGTCGGCTAAGTGTAAATAAAATAGGAAGCAATTAATATTGTTTATACACTTCCTACCCGTGTTTCGTGCTGTGCGCGATGCTCTGGTGCAAGAGTGTGCATCGTCCACGGGCAAGTACATGTTATCTGCCCATCCTGTTCCATTCTTTTTTCGACCACACTCCATCCGGAACTTCCAGAAGTCAAGTGTATCAACCTCGCCACCGCCGTACGACGAATAGTGGCGGATGTTCCTTATCTAAAGGATACGCTTCCATTTCCTCGCTCACATTCGCTGCAGGTCGTCGTGGCCGGGAATGGTGTGAGCATTACGAAATAGAGCCGCGAAACTAAGCCGAACACTGCTTGGCAGCCGGAAGTTCTGACGGTGTGGTGTTTAATTTGCGATTAATAAGTGGAGTTTACGTGCGGAGAAGCTTTTATGTCCGGAAGGTGTTCGGCTCATTACACTTGTTTGGTGGGTGAGAGAAAACATGCTTCCAGCAAGTGGACATTATGGAAAGATCTTTTTTCTTTGGAATAGCAAGAAATAGTAAAACCGAAACTAACTTGAAGATTTTGTCGCCCAAGAACTGTTGGGTTTTCTTGGGTACTTTCGGCTAGCCAGCCAACGGTAGGCACGTCTGTTGATAAAGTACTATTTTTAATGGTTTTATAATTCCCTTCAAT
Source organism: Anopheles rivulorum (assembly GCA_018908115.1). NCBI lineage: Eukaryota > Metazoa > Arthropoda > Insecta > Diptera > Culicidae > Anopheles > Anopheles rivulorum. The sequence goes on from STHB01023287.1 coordinate 4,792, forward strand.
TGTCAAGATTAGCCCCTAAGAAGCCGCTGCATCTAGTGTTCAGGAAAATATTAAACCAATGACACTTTCCATACGGCCAAGTTACGTCCCACGTCCTGTATGCTAAATTTCGCATGTCTATCTCTTCTGCCAGCGTCCAACCAAACCAGGATAATAATATTTCAATTTGCTGTTGCGCGTTACACACACGTTCGCTAAATCCGCACCAAAACGCATACAGTCTTTTGATTTCCCATGAGACCCGGCGAGTTACGCCATTACTCCCCAGGAGTTCTTCACGCTAACGGTGGTGCTTTCGTCACCGTGGTAACAGAATGTCAACTTCTACCAACCGTCGGCGAGACTTTCCTTTGCGATGAGAGAGCGGCGAGCCAAAAACGTACGTGAACGTTTTGAAACGTGAAATTACTTCGATTTAATTACCGGAACTGCGAAACAGCCGGTGTTTGTCTGCGTGAGGTGAAGCACAGCACGAGGTTTAGGGGAATGCAACCCGGGGTCCCAACTCCGGCCTTCCCGTACGATGACGGCAATTGACTTCAATTATAGCATCGTCGTACAAGACGATTTCTGATCTTCTGCCCGTGTTCAGCTTTTGAAGATGGAGCAGCTTGCGAAAGGGAAATCGTGACAAAGATAGGTTTGACGTACGTACTCTCCCGTACGTGTTCTGTGATGAGCGTAATAACTGGAGTGCCGTTGCGTAAGTGTTGAGCGTATTTGTGTGCCGGTAACTGTACGACAGTCTTCACAAATCACAGCCTCTCAGGTGGGTGATCCTTAAATAAGGCTCGTACGGGTGGTAAAAGGTTTCACTATGTATGGGAGAAGGTTACACAACTTCTGTAGCAATGTATGCTAGTTAGGGGTAAAAGAAGGATATTATTTATTTTTATGTTTGATTATGACGGCTTAGAGCCGTAAAAAAGAAGAATATTAATAAGGATATTATTATTAAAAAATGGTTTAAAAAGGCATGTGGTAATAGGGAACATATTTTATATTAACCCGCTGTTAAATTTAGTTTTTATCCCTTGATTTTCACTATGTCCCTGTTTATTCATGACTATTTTTAAATTCATTTACTATAATCATCAATTAATTATAGTAGATAATTGGTCTGTTTATACTTTCTGATTGACGTGTTTGTCATAACTTTTTCTTAATTATGCTAAAAAATTCAAAATTTACCTCATGTCCTTAACATTAACTTCAAAATTCAACAAATTTGTTCAATTTCCAATAAAATACATTAATTTTACATACAATAACAGAGCAAATAAAATTATAGCACAAAAAGATGCAAATAAAAGCGACACAGTATGAAAAAGAATTGCATAGTTTTATGCATTACAAAACAAACCATCAATCAGGTCACTCTTTCAATCGAATCTCTTGAGGAAAAAGGTGAAATTGGCTAATTTTTTCTCTTCGAACGATACCACATACGTTCTAATTTTCCTCCGGGGAATTAGTTTTCCTGTAATATTTCACTAGGAATACCGATTCCATTGCATCATAATAGAATTGCAAACAATGCAAAACGTAATCATCGTTATGGATAATCAAACAAGCTCAATTTGTACCTTTTGTACGTTTAACTCTTGTGTGAATTTCGTGTTGTTCGGAATATATCATTGATCACTCGATTGCCCAGCGATGTAGTTGATCAAATGTTCCATAAAATTGCCATGCCCAGTGTACCAACGGTTAGGATGACGCGTTCACGCAATGGATCGTCCGTGGGTCTTCTCGAAATGAGGGACAGAGCTCACAATACTCCAACGATTGTGCCGTGCTCGTCACAAGTGACGATCCATATTTTATACCACTTTGGAGTATTTATCATTTGGAAGTGGCACTATCAACAACTGCCCTGTCCAGCGACAGAACCCTCCTCAACAGGGTGCTTCTGTCACTCGGGATGTAAAACATCCCGGTACAATGCTGCTCTTTGACATCTTTCATCAGCCGGCGGCGCTGGTCGGCGCCGGTAGGATGATGCCGTCCGGTCGGAAAATCGCGGCACGGAACATCCGGGCGCCAGAACTGGCAACCCTGCCCAACGCCATGTACTACACCATTCGTCCATAAATTATTAATTTGAACTTGCCATTCCACGACGCGCTTACTATTGGGTTTGGCGACGGTGTGTGCGATGGTGGAATGTCCGCGGGTCAAAACAAATAGGCACAAATTTTAAATTTATATACCCACGCGTAGTGCAGCCGAGCTGAAATAAGGGACGAACGGCGGCGTGTTGCAGTACTTCAGTGGTCACCATGACCATCTACCAGTGGGGTAACAACGTTCCCTTTCTATCTTTTTCTCTTTGAAATGCTATTTTTTTTTTGTTTTGTAGTGTTTCATTTTACTGTTGCTCCTTTTTTTGTACCGAACACGCACAAAAAGCGCACCCCTATCGGTGGTCAGTTTCACGTATTTTATGTGTGTGTTTTTTTGTTTTGCTGTATGCTCCTCAAACAGAAACGATACTGTGCAAACGTATGTTTTCGTTCCATTTTACGCATGTGAAATGTTTGCGCTTTACTTTTTCACTCCCTAGAACCGATCGATCTCCTCGATGGGAATCGTTTCGCGAGCTAATACTTCTTGCTTTTTTTTTCGCGCTCGCCTTCTGTTTGCTATTTATCTGCTCTATCTGTGTGGCAATGGCATTACCACCGAGTGGTATGTCAACGAGCAGACTGGTTGCTGTTTTTCTCTTCTTACTTGTAAGCTGCCCTCTTTCGCCAACTGAAACATGCTAACCGAAAACCCATTTTTGGTAAAGTTGCTACGCTCGGTCAACGTGTTTGCATTATTGGCGCGGCGCACCGAAGTTTAGGGAGACCAGGGAGCTAGAATTAAGATGTACATGCAATTTGCGAGCAAAGTTTGCGAATCGTAACGGCTGTCGAACGGTAATCAATGAAGTTGTTGCACTGCAAAACATGTACGAAACGACGCGGCGTACGATGAGGTTGTTGAGAAGCGCATTAAGACGAGGGCAGCAAAGGAGATTACATATCCTTCACGAAACAGGTGCAGTAACATGCGTTTTCTTATACAGTGCACTGCAACACTTTTGCAGCACTTGTAGCCGTTTGAAGAAAGTGCTTGGAATTTTGAATAATTTTATCAATCAAGATATGATTCTGTATCTTCTCATAGAACTGTCATATAACAGTTAAGAAAACACAATAAATACATATAATAAAACTAAATATAATAAAATACACTTCAATACTGCGAAAAAATAAATAACATTTTGAAACTATACTCTCATAGCATAAAGCATTTAAAACGAATTGAAAATTATCCAAAAAATATGGTAATTCAAAAAAACTGTTTAAAACTAAAAAAATAAACGTACAAAAATTCATCACTGCCACTAAGCGAAATAGTAAGATCATACCTGTTTCGCAATAAATATGCTTCCATTCCATATACTACGCTCAAGTACCTTCGAGTAGCAGATCAACTGCGATACACTACACTGCATTTAGACAAACTTCGGTTGGTCCACGGACCAAGACCTCTTGGACAGGTGGTTTGGGGGCGACCGAGGAAACGGGGCAGCAAAGATGGACACAAATCCGATACACGGCCATATGCCGTACCAATCGCCTATAAATCTGGGATATTTGACACTTGACGTACGGACACGAGTAGTTACACGTTTTCTGGGGCTGCCTTTACATCGATCCACAATCTGTCGCCCAGATACGACGGATAAGCGGTGCAACGCGGTGCACCGATGCGACGCGCTTCCGATTCCAAACGGCTGGCGCCGTTGGGGAGTGGACCGGGTTGGGGTGAGATTTATGTTGCATAAGCAACGAGAACGAAACGGCGAGCGTTAAAATGGACGTGGCAAGGTGCACACGGTACGCACCAGCCCATCGCGGCGCACTGTATTGCGTGGGATTTGCGAATGGAGGGTTAATTGGAAGGAAGGCAAATGACACTTTCCACTCTCGAAACGTTACTCCAATTTCCCGTACTACGCACCTTCCCCTTACACTGCCCGGGTTTAGTTCTTCGAAGGAAGATTTACCTCCTAATCCCGTATAATACGACATGACACCGTTGGATTCGTCAAACCGTCCCTCTTTTATGGCCTTTGGCTCGCACGTACCCTCGCCCAGCGCCATCAGCCACAGTTTGTGCAAAGTGCACAATGGTTAGCCTTTATCCCGGCGACCCGGGTGAACGTTACGCGCCTGCTTTACAAGGGATGCTTTTTTCACGCTTCACCTGCAATTGCTCTGATTGATGGCGAATGGATGGTCAGTGGATCGTGAACGTGAACGCAAACCCTTCCGATCCTTTGGATCCTGTGCACCTTAACCTCAGGATTAGTTTTGGTCGATTGTAGCGGCATCAGCGGGCCCAAAGTCGTAACATTTAACCTCGGGAGGGCAACAGAAAGAAATGCTTTGCCCGGTCTTATCTTGTTTTGGAATTAAACACCGGAAAAAAGGGGTATCTACTGTTTTGATATCATTGTACGTGGAGCGAAGTGCTGAAGCATGGCGTGAAACGTTTCTAGTGAGTAAGATAGGTCCGGATTATCGGTGCGAAAGGTATTAACTGTTCGGGAAGATTTTTAAGTGCCGGCTTGCGTTTGTGTGCGCCAAATGGTGTGAATTTCGAAATGTGTACCATTGAAAACAATATTTAATCATGTTATTAGCAGTAATCTGATTTAAAAGATGAAAACAGATGGATTAACAAGAAGGAAATTGTTGGTATAAGATCAGCGCCTAGAGTTATGCAAACACTAAACGCAAAAGTTTTTTTGGTCTCGTATTGCATACCTTTAGGCGTAAAATATATATTTAAATGATAAATTAATCTTTTAAATATATTTAAAACAGATTTTGACGTGCTAAATAACAACAAATTGCCATTTTTCCATGGTTTAAGCCGTGTACAAGAAAAAAAAAATTAAAGAAATGTAAAATGAGTACTCCACAAATTCACCACTGATGGCAATACTGATTGAACAATCAACTGGTTAAGAAATCATAGATACCGGAAACGATTGTAACGATGCATTCGGCATGTACGGAAATGCTTTCTGAAGTACGGTTCTCTAACAATACAGACTCACTCCTCACTATCATCCAGTCGCGCACCAGCATGGGGGGGCACGAATTCGCGAGTTTCTTCGTACTACTGCCGCTTAAAGTCCTTTGATGTCGTTGGTGCACTTCCTTTCAACATTCACACACACACGCGCACGCGACCAACCGTGTACCGTTTTCATGTGTCGTCGATCGTGAAGAATGTACCACAAAATGAAAACCGATTCGTTTCACATCGGTTGATTTTTATCATTTTCCGGTCGTGCTGTTAGATGCTATGTTTATGATGCTCGTACTGTTTCCGAATCTGCGCTCACTGGTGAAGTTGCCCGTACGATGCGCAACCGTGAGCAGTAAAATTCACTCAATTCGTACCGTGCAATTACTAAACTTTTTTTTCTTTCTCTTCCCCACATCCAGAGCGTGGGATGGAACAATGAGCGTTAGGATATGGGAAAGGTTCATCAGAATGCAAAGACATCATCGGATGGATAAATCAGAGTACGCGTCTTATCCACCAGCGCGCCCATGTGCCGTATCGGATATCCTGCATCGTGCCATCCTGGCTACCGCTAGTTCCTTGAAGCTGAAGGAAAGCGCGACGAACGATTGAGAAATTATGATGGTTAAAGATTGCAGCTGTCTTCCGGCATCGAGGATGCTCCGACCGCTAGTTACCTTTGCCGATAAGGCCGGAAGTGAGATAGATGTCATACACCGTTCGACATCATCATTATCATCATCATTGTCGGTGTCGTCGCGTCGGAGGTTTCGGTACACAGGTCGGCGATACCGGAATCGGGCCTGCATCAGCTGAAATCAAACGTTGAACAAACGAAGGACGTGCGATGGAAGCTCGATCAAGCGCACAGGACCGGATCGCAACCGAGACAGGATATTGGCACTCGCCGCACCGGGAATCCCCGGGTACGGGTGCACGTAGTGGTTCACTTTTGATGATGGATGATGAACCGCATGCCACATCCGGCGGTATTATCCAGTGTTCTTTTCTGCGCGATGGAGCATTATGAAGGGAATTTTGCCAAAAATTAAAAGACATCTAAAGTGCCCTTTAATACTTTTCTTGGATTACTATCAACTCTTCCTCGATATTGTGATTTCTTATAACATATAAGAACACAACTTAAATTGTAGTAATTTCTCCCTTTCAAACCCACCACCTCTAGGATGATTGGACAAATCCATGTGTCCCTTCGGATAGCAGTCTGACCCGTCTCCCTGTTAACCGTAACTCCCATCCCATCCAACGAAGGACACACTCTGCCATTCATTGGACCGTGAATGATTTGTAATGAGAATGAAATGCATGAGTAAGGAGAAAAATTGTCTGAATTTGCATATAAAAAAGCTAAACGATGCGGGATATAATCTCTACACCGGGAGCCACTCAGCAGGCATGTATCAAGGCACGCCCCGCTCCCAAAGATAAGGTCCGTTGGGATATTCACAGCCAGCAACTACACTCTACCGTGCACGGGGCGGACGGTTTTTGCTTACCCGCTGGCAGAAATATAAATAATGCGGAAGTAAACCTTCCACCGTCGGGTGACTGATGCACACAGTCTTGGGTTTGGGGGCAAAATAAAAACACACCTTTATTGTACGGCGGTGGCGCTATCGGATAAAGATGTCAAC
>STHB01023313.1:0-11535 GCA_018908115.1 Anopheles rivulorum
GGTGCGTCTGCAACGGTCGCCGGTCGCCGGGATCACTTTGGGTGGAAGATTTGCCCGACACTAGGACGACCGTCGGGCTGGTGGCATTATGCTGCTGCTGGTGCTGGGTTGGCGAGAGCGGCGGCGGCGGCGGCTGCTGGGCGAGAAGCTGATGCGGTGCCGGCGGAGGTAGGAAAGCCGTCGAGGCACTCAGGTCCAGGATGGCGTGGGCCGCGTGCAGGTCCTCCTCGGCTGGGATTCGCAGCTCGTAGCTTGGCCGGGGTGGCCTATCGTCCAGCGAGTACGGCCGGTAGATGTCTTTCTTCTTCGGTGGCAACGACAGTGCAGTGCCGGTGCTGGTAAAGCACATCGCGAGCGACTTCTTCTGCGACGGCGAACGCTGTGGACTTTCTGCTCCCGCACTACTGCTCGCACTCGGCGATGCTGAGGTGGTTGAGGGCGTTGCACATAAGGGCGCGAGTGCGATGAACTGCTGCTGAGATGAAGACTGTTGCTGTTGCTGTTGTTGCTGCTGCTGTTGATAGCTGGATGACTCCGGATCCAGCTTTGGCAGGTAGGCGGTAAAGTGATGTGAAATGTCCTGTCCATAACCTGTGGAGATGCAAGACAGACCGGAAAACGACGATTAGCATCGAAATGGTTGAGGTAGGTAGCAAAGGCAACTCAGCTCGTCTTTACTCGTCGTTGGTATCAATCAATGGAAAGTGTCCAAATGTCGTCAGTCTCGTCCGTCGGCTGCAGTCTGCATTAGCCAGCCAGCCAGCTAGTGTCTCCCAAACAGTCGTAAAAGCGAATTGGAACGACCCTGACGCCGTTTGGAAGCAACAGTCGATGCGTCAGTACTATAAATCTCCGTTCCCTCCAACCAACCATCGACTCGTGACTTGCGTTTGTTCTGTCGGTGAGATTTCTGCACCAGACGAAAAACAATCCAATTCTAGGCAAAGGGCACATGCTGGGCTGGCCGAACTTCTGGCTGCATAGGGGGAGGATATTGGGTGTACAAGACAGAATACCCGACAGACTACAGAAAATTGCAACGGTCTGCTGCCTTTCGTCCTCTCTACTCCCTAGTCCCCAATCGAACTCCAACTCCTCTCCAACATCCAGTGAGTTGGATGAGCTATATGTTGCTCCTCAACTAGTACCACACGCGACTCGTTTACTGCAACGAGTCTCCGGACATTTCGTACCAAGCGTTTGACCAAAAACGAAACAGCAATCGGAACACGCAATCGGACCGGCGAAGATGTTTCACACAGACGCCACAATAAACCCGCTTCCGAAGCTCTTGCGCGTAACTCCAAGCCGAGTTCCTCACCGCAAAGCCTTCACTTAAGCCATATCATACGTGCACTCGGGTTTGCAACCGTTTTAGTCCGTTCCCTGAAAGAACTGAGCGAAAGAAGAAAGAAAAGAACTGGCCTTGTGTGAGCTGTTTCACCATTTTTCTTCGGTGGCATTTGATGGCACTGTTCGTCTGACCGCAAAATGAATCCGCTTCTCCCGGTTTTCCCTTTGCCGACGGAATGGCCAAACTTGCCAGGTTTGCGTGTGCAGACTTTAGACTCGGGGTTTTTTTTTTGGAGAAATGGAGAAATGAGAAAATTGTTGCTCCTGGCTGGCACGAGTTCGTTTGTCTACTTCGATATTTTCCCTCCGTTCCTTCGTGTGGAACTCACGCTCCACATTATGTCCGTGGTTTTCCACTTTCTCGGTCACGAAATTGCAAATTTCCGACCAGTCCGAGCGGGGTTTAGCGTTCGGGATGAATGGAAAACTTCATTTTCCAATCGGTCGGTCGGGGCCAGACGAATGGACGCAGTGGTTGGCACGATTGGCTAGTTTTATTTCGCTGCGCCTGGAGATCCAAACACGCCAAAGTGCTCCGGAGGCACTCGCCGGTGATCTCACTGCTTCGTACCGCAAGTGCCTGTTTGTCCCGCAGTACTCTTCAGTACCGAAATGTCAATCCGAAGGACCGGAGGTTGTTTTTTTTTGCTTCTCTTGGTTCGTTTGTTTCGATTCTGACTGCAAGGTGTATAGGTATGAGTGTGTGTGTGTGTGTGTGTTTGATACTCCTTGTGCTCCACTAGCGTTGGGTCTTTTGGGTAAGGGAGTCGGCAAAAGGCATTCGTTTCGCCATCATCGCAATCCATCGCATTCGGCCCCGACCACATTTATATTCATTTTTGGCATCTCGGGGGAGGGTATGTCACGTCACTGGCAGGCCACCCTACATGTCCGGATGGTATCCAGCCACAGAGTGAGAGAGAAAGAGAACGCGAACAAGAACAAGCGGGACAGATAGAAAAGAAAGAAAGGGGCAGCAAGTAGCGCGGAAGAAAGTGGCGAATGGATGGGTTCCGGTACGTCCTTTTTTGCACATCGAAACGAGCCGATGGATGGGTTTGGATTTTCTACCGCATTGCAGCACTTTCCAGTATGGTACTTGCTTTTTTCGGGGCTTGCTGACGAATGGGGTTTTAGTTCTTGTTTGTTTGTTTTTTTGTTGGCGTGGTCACAAGGATTTGCGAAATTGGTACCGGCACGGGAGTGAGAGCGAACGGCAACCGGAGTGTTATGTTTATAAAATCTTTTCGACATATTTTAATGGCGGCCCCGTTTTGCTTTGGCGTGGCAATTGAACCGTCCGGTGCAAACTTTCCGAAGGGCATGTTGCATAGAACCGTGGGGGCACCAATGGATTCCCGAACACGATGCAGCATTTTGTTTGTTTTGTTTTGTTGTTTTGCTGAGTGAATTGTTTCCAGCCAGACACTGTTGCGGTGTGTATCTCTGCACATCACAGTAATGGTACTTCAGCGTTGCCTGCAATTCTCGCCGCCATAACCTGCCACTACTCAAGTCCACGGGCAAGACATTCGCTTGTCTCGGTCTCTATTTCATCGGTGGCAGTGGCAAGAAATTCCCCCCCACAAAACAGTGGATACATCATGCAGCATTTATTGTAGACAGCAAGACTGCTTCTTCGGCTATAAGGGATAAGGCGAGCAGGCCATGGCATCATTGCGCCTTTTCCCCGGTGGATCAAGCAAAAATGCATGAGTGCACTCGAAAACTTAATTTCGCAAAGGATTACGAACCTGGTAGCTACACAATCCACCACAGCCCTGGGTACGGATGATAAACTACCGATGATGGCAGCGTACTGAGTAAGCAACGGCAATGGCTTGATTTGTCCGTCTCCCTGCGGTTAACGATGGAGACAGAAGAAAACAGAAACCCCTGCAAACTATCGTGGAGTGCTATTGCTGGAGAAGTTGCTTGGAAGAGCGTCCTCGTCGTCGTCATACATACGTTGATGCTGCAGATGTATCTCGAACAGCTTCTTAAAACAGGTTCAGGTACCATTGACCATGGGAAAAAGTGATACGACAAATGCTACATTTGTATTACACACAGCAGTATTTACACTGGTCACTAGATATGTCGCTGTATAATTACTACCTTCATTCGCAAGAATTGAATTTTATAGCACCATCGATACAAACATCGCACACTGGCAGGTCTAGTGGTCATGCGATAGTAAAAAATTAAAAATGAAGATTATTTATTTACATTTTGTTTTGCGTTATCCTAGTTGTCTAAAATATAACATTTTCATTGCAATTGAGCATGAATTTAGTTAAAATAATTTTGAGATATTAAATAATGAGGGGAGTGCAAAACAAACAAATAAAATATTAATAATAATGGCGCTTAAGATATTAAAACATCCAAAAATGTTAATTAGTAATTAGTAGTATGCTTGTACAAATTTTTGAAGTCCTTTTAAAAGAATTACATGAATATTAATATCTTTTATTATAAACTTCTTTAAGGCATGATTTAAGCTTCTTCATCCCAGCTAAATGGCAGATAACACAACACTTTGAGTAGCCTAATTTGTATGAAAAAATCGTCTCGAGTGTGGCTTGCCCTGAAATTTGCTTAAGCTAGACATTAAAACAGAAATCAAAAGCTAAGCCTCCAGCTAAGAGTGCCCGCACACGAACGCGAAGCAGCTCGGCTGAATAGTTTTCGCTTATATCTTTATCACCCCAATAAAGACGTTGGCATGTTGTCTAGGTGACTCTACCCAGCCCACCGAAAGTGATAAATATGTTTTACCGGCACGTTTCGATGGTAGCGGCTAGAACAAAACAAGGTGAACAGAAGTCGAACAGCAAAAGGAGGAAAGAAACACCTCCTACCAAACCTTCTACCAAAATACAAACAAAAAAACAACATGACCCTTTCTCACTTCCTCCTCAGCGGGGTCATAATTTAATATCCTTTTCTCACCCCCCGTTTTGGTATGTTTGGTATGTTGGTCCCTAGTGGAAGCAAGGTGCCATCGACCGACTAGCCACTAGGTTGTGATTTAAGCGTACGCGGGCAACCCGGGAAAGCAAAACGCCAATATTTATGAAAAGCTTTCGGGAACTGTTCCACCCACCACCGGAAATGGGTGGAAATGTGAGGGGGGCAGGTGATGTTGAACCACAAAAAAAAGTAGAAGAGAACGCCCCGGCAACGCTGTGCGCTGTTATAATGACGTTTATTTACAGTAATTTATGACTTCATAATCCGCCATAAGTAATGATGAATATCGTAGGCAGCGGTACCTGATTTCCTGTGCATCACACCCACCCCCCCAGGGGGGGGTTCATGGTATGCGCCATCTCATCGTTCATTCGTGCCCGCATCACAGTCCACCACCGGGTGGAAGGGCTGACGATGGAAGGAACAATTTGCATAATGTTTGCGCAGATAGTTACCGCACCGTTTCGCATCGGTTCGTTCGTGATGCAAAGCCATCGATTTGAGCCATTCGACGAGTCTGGGGTCGGTGGATGATGCATGCAGTGAGAGGGGGGGGGGGGGGGGGGGGGGGGGGGGGGGGGGGGGGGGGGGGGGGGGGGGGGGGGGGGGGGGGGGGGGGTGGAAGAAATAGATGGATCGCTGAATGGATGGATGGATGGATGGATGGACAGAAAATAAAAACATCCGTCCACGTGGTGTGGCTTGTCGCACATGCCTGGCCCACTGATCCGCGACTCATCATTCCTGTATTCCCTCCAGCACAGGCAAACTCTCTCTCTGTGGTCGGTTGGTTGATAAAACTTGTCATAATTTTCAATAAACATAACAGTAATTTCACCATTATTAATAACGAAAGTTAAGCAACATCCTTCCTTTCCGGGATGTTTCGTTACTTCCCACTCGGTCCCACCCGGTCCCGAACCATCCAACATCCGTCGTGCGAATTCTCTCTCATTTACTGTCAAAGTTTTAACCGCCACCCGGGCGGCCAATGATTCCCACCGACACATCCCATCGCTCAGTTTCTTCCACATTATTCCCACCGCAGCACCAAGGCCACGGGGACAAATATTCACTTCCGGGCGCGAATCACGAGTGTATTGTGTGAGTGCGGGCAACTTCCGTTCCATTCATTATTTACATTAATTTATAAATTATGATGCTACCGCCACCCGAAGTACCGGGGTGGCAAGCGAGGATTTCCAGCACCGCCCGCTTTGCGGTAGAATCGTGAAAAGACAAACTATACCGATGGTGCACGGCTCACCTTTTACACTCCACACTTTGGTGGTTTGGGGGGAAAATGGAAAAGCTAAACCAACAATGCGATGAAGCGTTTTCGCGAGTTGCGAACCAGAACTGTGCACACTTCTTCCACCCATTTGGGGAGGGGAGGAGAGGGGAGAAGGGGGGCGGGAGAGAGGGATGATGCAAAGTTTCACCGCAAAAACCACTCGCCGGGCAGGGGAGGTGGCGAGGTGGTGTTTGTGAGGGAAGGAGGGACAGGCGATAAGAAGTTTAGTCGCAGCGCCGAAACCGAAAGACCGAAGCAACAAGAGTCACATGGGAGCCAGGGCCACCGTACAAACACTGTGGATCACACACACACCCGGTGCGTCATAAAGTGTCCTCCTTGCTGTGCTTCCTCCGTTTGGAGGGGGGGGGGGGGGGGGGTGAGCTATTCGAGTGTCTACCGCATCCTGACCTGTTCCAGGCTGAAGCCAGTGTCTTCGTGGGCATGCGGAAAGGTGAAAGCAAACTTTTTCCCACCACGCCACTGGGTGGCTTGAGAAGGCGCATCCAACGCATGTCTGGAAGCGAGATGAATGGAACTGCCGAAAGGCAGTTGATTCGCTTAAATCCTAGTTCAATACATTTGGTTAACTTTGCTGTTCGGTTGCAAGCGCTCGGTAGCATCGAGATGGGATTAAGAAGTTTCCCAACGCATCCAAACAAGAGTTCTTTCTGTTTTTTTTTTTTTGTTTTTGGTGGAAGATGGCCAAAAGTTAATGCACTCTTTACACTTCGGGTGTTTATTTTGCACATTCCTATATAATTTTATAGCAACATTTAACTTGTTTTATAGCAAAAGACATACACGACAGAAGGAAAAACCCCCATTTCATTGTACGAAACACCATAAATAATGAACTTTTAACGTATCGGCAACATATGGTCACGAGCCCGCACATCCGAATCACGCACACGGCGAATCGATTTTTGATTGTCAAGAGAAGAGAGAAGAAAAAAGCGCGTAAAGAACGCCACTAAAAAGCCGATGGAATGTTACACCGTTTGGTCTTAAAATAAAATTCACAATCCACGAGGTGTGTTTCTGTGCTTTGTGGGGAGGAACCTCCAAAGAAGAAACGAGCAACAGTTTGACCGCGTCGCAATGTTGTTTTGCCATTTTGGCAATAGGAAAATGGAAGTTGCCCTAGGGGAGGAACAGCAAAAAAAAAAAACACACACACACAGAAATGAAGCAAATCGTAGCATAAATCGTAGGGTCACAAATGTGTGTTCGATTTAGGGCAAGCACACAGCAGAAGAGAACGCCAAACAAAACAAGAAACCAAGGCAAACCTGTTGTTCAAGCTGCCGAAGGCGATTTTTGCTGGCGAATGGTTGGACGCCGCACACGAAGCAGAAACTCGTAAGGAAAATATGGTGAAAATATTTACCACCCACCCCTACCCCCCTCCCCCCGGTTGGTTTGGGGGTGGGATAGGAAGGTGGGCAGAGTAGTAACATCTCACCATTCCCACCCCGATGACGATTACGATGTCGACGGCGAAGACGTTCTCGCGCGACATGGACGATAGAAAGTTCGTTATTTATGTTGTTTATTTTATTCGCTCCATTGAGCGCCAGCACCGGCACGATGGACGTGATCGACATCGGCGGACAGCCTTCGACGCCGTAACATCCGGCAAAATTTTTATTATTTCCCTCCACACACACACACACACACACACCAGCAGCAGCAGCTTGTGTTCTCAGGGCTTGTGCACGTGCTCTGATTATTTATGTACGCGCCAGTTCCGGGGGAATGGTCCAGCATAAGGCTGCAGCATAAGCGGTATGATGCACAAAAGCATGAAGAAGACAAGCGTTTCGAAATTGCCACACCGGTTCCACCAAAAAGTTTTCCACGCGTGGACGATCGTTCCTGGGGCCTGAAGACCTGGCAGCCCTCCCTCACGGGTGACCTTTTTCTGGCTTTCCACACGCACACATTCGCAACCGCTCCGTGTTGAAACGAGGTGCAAACGAGAAGCTTGTCGACAGGTTGCCGACAGGTTTTGGGCTAACCTTTTTTTTTGCTTCCTCGCTAACCCCCCCCCCCTCCCCCCCACCTCCCTCCCAGGTGTTGAGCTCGGTAGCCACGAGCTGTAAGCCTTCAGCAGCCGATGAACTTCGGGCCCGGGGAATCGAATTTTCATCCCTTATTCATGTAACTTTATTTCGAAACCTTTTTTTTTCGAAAGGCACTCCAACACGGTTCGGACCAACCTGTGACTGTGGCGAGTGGTGGTATCGACAACCGCGGGAGTCCCTTTTCTCTTTTCCGTTCGCATCTTCGCGATCGCATGTCTTCATCATGTATCGTGTTGTTTGGTGGCCTTTTTTTTTTGGGTGTTTGTTTTACTTACAGGCGAGTTTGTCTAAAATACGCGACAGCAAGCAGTATGAGTTAGAAAACGTTTCGGCGAACTTTCGTTACGGTGGTCGAGTGAATTTACTACGCGGCCACTATGAGCCCACTTCTTCATTTGCACCCAAAATTGCAGGCACTCGTGAATTATTTCCTGCACCGTTTGCATCGGTTTTAGCATATTTTGCTCCACTTGAAGTGTGCACTCAACGATCCTGATATTTATATCCTGGTTGTGTCAGAGGTTTTTTTTTTCTTTCCCAGTCTTTACCCCAAAGCACGAAGGGATTTTAAAATTGTACTAAAATTCTGCCGCCTCATAATTTCCTCATCACGATAACCAAAAGAAGAATAAAAAAGGCAACCCCCGAAGTACAGCACGTGGCCCACACACATACAGTCAGCGTGTGGTGGAAAATTTCGCATCAAAAGTCAAGAGTAAAAAAAAGAAAGCAAATGGCGCTACTGCTACTCACTTTATCCGTCCATTATCCAAAATAAAAGAAAAAAACCGGGCGGCGTACGCTTTTCGGAAACGGAACCGCGAACGCAAACCGCGCTGGAAAATCATTACGCTCGTGAAAGCTACGATAAGCGGGAAAGGAAGGAAGGGAGTGGATGGGGAACCATGAAAGTGGAGCAGAGGAAGGAACTGAAAGAGGGGGAGGAAGGGGGGAGGATAAGGGGGGAGGGGAAGAAAAAACCCATCGTAAAAGCTCCATGTTTATACGACGGGATAATAAAGCAATTTAAATATGACGAGGTGCGTCAGCCCTAACCGGCTTGGTCTGAAGGCTGGTTTGGCATCGGATGGAAATGGAAAGTTTGTTGTTTTTTTCTTTTTCTTTTGCTCCATTTACACGTTACCATTGCCAGTGTACTGTGGTTTCGAACGGCAGAAAACATCGAGCTGAGCGGGATGAGATGTAAAATTTTCACCTGACTGGCTGAATTTTGGGGCTCACATTCACCACTCGCGGCAAGGAAAATCATCCACAATGGCATCAATATGATGATGCGCGGGTGCCTTATTTTCCTCATTTCATCATCATTATCTTCGGTAATCTCTGCTACGGGGACTACCTACGAACAGACACAAAATTTGCCGACCGTTGAAAAAGGTAGGAAGCTGGCTTGTGTATTGTTATTTTGTGATTGCGAACGAAAATGGACGGCGTTTTTCTTTTTCGAGCACAATCAATATCACAAGCGTAGCAGGTAGTGGGAAAATATAAACAAAAGGTGTTTTTTTTTATTGTTAAATTAGAAATTAAAGTTTGCTTTGTGCGTGCATAAAACAGGCCGGAACGGCTTTGGTTCACTGCCGTCCAGAGGCGAATAAAGATCAGTTCGAACATGAATGAATTCAAACAAACGGAACAAATTTCGGAATTCATCCGAATGAACAGCACAGACAATAGACGCATACCGGAATGAAGATTAATTTTTATTTTGTTCGAAATTGAAACTCGCAGCGCTTTTTTTTTTATTAAAAATTTGTTACTACAATTCCAGCAGCTGAGCTCATTGAGGAGAAGAAAAAGGAAATTTTAATATGATTAAATTTTGTTTTAAATTTCCATACATTTACTTATTTCATATGAGGTTTGTTTAAAACTCTCAGCCACAAAAATCATGATAATTTTACCCTGGAATTTTATACTAAATAGCTTACGACCACTGTCCAGTTGGGGTGAAAACAAACGGACCATAAACTCATGAGCAGATGATAAAAAATGGTCTCCCCTCCCTCCCAAACTGCACCAAAAGTGCCGTTGACCACTTGATGCTGAAGCTTTCCATTACGACGGCATTTCGTGCCTCACCGTCACCGTATGTGAAATGAACACATTAAAAACTGAAGCAAATGAAGCGTCACACAAATGGACGTGTGTGCGCACCAATATGTAGAGAAAAAAGAAACAAAAAAAAACCGGGACTGCGCCACTAAAAGAAACGAAACACACACACACACACAGAAACGAAAGTCGTTTGACTTTCCATGCGGTTTCCACGGCACAATGGCAAAAGGCTGATGGAGTGTAATAAAATGGTTTTAAAAAAAATGGAAGAAAGAAAGAAAGAAAGAAAAGAACTAAAAACAAACAAACCAACGTACGCTGACCAGAGCTAGCTCCTGGTGAAGACTGGTGAAAGGATTCTCGACCAAAGTACCGAAGAGTGTGTTCGACAGCGACCAGTCAGGCCGATTCCGTGCACCGTTCGTTCCTTCCTTCCGCGATGATTCAAGCGATGGCGGGAAAAAGCAAAACACACCACCACCAACAACGAACCATTTGTTATTTTATTTCCTCAGCAACGGCAACCAGTGTGGCCGTAACGGCGTGGTTGCGCCAGCAACGGACACCCCAGAACGACGGCAGCCGTCCGGTACCGGCGACGGTGGTAGTAATAGTTGTAGTAATAATAATAATCATTATTATGATTATTATAATGTAATCGTAAATGGCATTGCAGCAGAAATGGCCGTAAATGGCGCGTATTGGCGTCCACGTTCGAGGTTTTGCGTCCATTTTTTTTTTTTTGGTCCAACCGGACACCGGAAAACCGATGTGCGGAAAATGGATTAATATTTTTTTTTTGCTGAAGCTCAGCTATGAAACTACATACAATCCATCCAGCAATGCAGCAAATGTTTGTCAAATAACGCAGAAGGGGGAACAAAAAATGCGCAAACATGCGACAACATTACTGGTCATGTTGTTGCGTTTGATGCTTTATTTGCTGTTGTGCATTTATATTCATGCTTTTTTCGTGTTGTTTAGCTACTGCGAATGCACACATTGCCACTAATTTCGCGTGCTTTTTTTGTTCGTTCGTTTGTTTGTTTGTTTGTTTGTTTGTTGCTGCCGTTGTGCAATTCGTTTCGTTGCGATGTTTTATGTGTACTGTTTAATAAAACATTCAGCAGCAGCGAAACAAAAAAAAAGCTGACTCGCTGGTGAAAGATTTAATCCATCCAGCACCTGTGCACCAGTGCAGTGTGGATGGGGTAATCAAGCTAGAAACTAGAAACAGAAGCACCACATAAAGCTGTGTGCAAATTGATTTTGTGTCACAAAAAAAGTGGACAGCAAAAGGAAAAAAAGTGACATGCAAAACGCAACAACAGCAAGCCATTGCTAAGCGACGCATGTTGCTATAAATGCACACAACAAATGGACAAAGCAAGGAGAGAGAAAAAAAGATATAGATGGAAAAACTGCAATCTAGACAGCAATATGCGACAAATAACGCTACAACGAGCGAACAATAATACCACAAAAAAGCCACATTTCTACAGGTGAAAGTTGTGTTTGTGGCACACACACACACACACACAAACCCAAAAAAACACCCTTCATCAACGGTTAAAAAAAGGCTTTAAATGTCAATTTTCGCTTTCCGCCCGAATTAAGCGCGGTCGCGTTATTTAAATTGTCTCGTTTTCTGCTCGTTTGAGTGTCCATTTAGGTTGACCAATCGGCCGTGCGCTCGTGTTTTGCTAAATTTAATCACCAAACTAATCACTCAATGCCTGTCAATTA
>STHB01023391.1:0-11524 GCA_018908115.1 Anopheles rivulorum
GTTATGCAGTTCGGGAAAGGCTTAGGGCCGGTTCAGCGAACAGAACGGAGCGCTTTCGGGTTGATATGTTGGCCCCATATGTGGCCCCAATGGTTAAGATGAGAGACGACGACGTTACCACCATCCCATACCCACCCCCATCGCCCACCCTTCGGAGTGGATAAAATGTGTTATTGATTTATGCATCAGATCGACCGGGCCAAAGTATGGCGTCGATCCGGTCGTGCCGATCCGGTGGGAACGCCAGGCATGGGCAATGGGTGGCAACACAGTTATTTTTCATTCGTGTCGTAAAATTTGCATATTCATAAATTTTGCAACGCTTGCCCCGGTAAAATAGATGGCGCATGGAGCGCTGTGTTTTCCATTGCGAAGGTACATTTTGAAGGGGCGACCAAAACGCGGGAAATAAAGGGTGAAACCGGCCAGTACAAAAACGACCATTCGTACTAGCGTCTGGTGACGGTGTGTGTGTGTGTGGCGAAAATGGCAGACCAGTGGAGTTTAGTTTGTGATGTTTGCTTCCAGCGTGGCGTACAATTGTACCAACCTTGTTTTATTATGATGCACTATTTCTAATGGTAGCATACGAATGGCCAGACAGCACGTGGAATATAAAAATTTCGATATTTATTTGATTTTAAAGCTTGTACTGATGGCAAAAAAAGATGGTGGATTTATGTAGTTGACGTACATTGGGTCTTATTGAATCCTTGAATAATAATTATTTATTAAAATTAAATGAAATATTATTGCAAATTTATTAATTATAATATTATTTTGATAAAACAAGCAATAAGATAAAATTTTGACTATAAAATTATAAACCTCATTTTTCACCATCAGAGAAGATGCATTCATATGTCTAGAGTCAGCTCTAGGTTTGAATGGAATTTAAAGATTCAATGAGCTAAATTCCCAATTGTTCACTCCATTCGTGAAATTTAAATGCAACCTAAAACCTACTTCTAACCACGGTTACGGTAGCAGCTTTCAGCTTCCGAACACGACTCACAAATTAGACAGCAAACATGGCTAAAGCAACGAGCAAGCAGGCAAGCAATCAAACACAAACCATACAAAACACCTTCACGAGGTTCAGCAAACACCAACACCCGGTTCTTATTGATTCATTAACCCATTATCAAATCACTTCCAAATTACAGTGTTTTATTGAAAAGTACGGTAATTTGATCTTATTTTCACTTAATAATCGCGCCTAATTTGTAACACCCTACACCCAGCCCCAGTAGCCAGTGCAGTGGTGGCAGTGCAGAGCTCACCGGCGGACCTGGACCCAGGGTAGCGAATGAGTTTTCGCCCATTCGGAAGTGAAAAATACCCGATAGCACCCCTGATATAGGAAGCAGGGCTTGCTGCCACTTTCATCTTCTCTTCCCCTCTCCCCTTCCCTCTTTCCCTTCCTCCTGCTCCTTTCCAAAAAAAGCGTGATCCGATGCCCCTATAGTAGGACCGACGCCATTGGTTTCCACTAGCTCCCGGATGGTCACCCCGGTTGGTGTGTTCTACAGGGCCTGCAAGGCAGATATAATAGTTTGTTTGTTAAGCAGAAAAGCAACCTGTTTGCACACACAACCTCCCTCAGGTCTGGTGGTGGTGGTGGTGTTGGTGGGTCACATGCGAATTTTTGTCGTGAGCCAGCTACTTGGCTTGAGCCCGAAAATAATAATCATCATCATCATCATCAGCATCAATGTATCGGTAAACCCGTTAGCAATACCAACATGCGCCAACATCGTCAACGTCATTATTTTTATTATTTTATAATAACAATAATCATTATGATCATCAATATCATAAAGAGTCATTATGTACTTAGCACATATTTAAGCGCACAATCGGGTGGCTCTAGCCAGCGCTGCCCAACCACAGTCAGGGCCACCAAACCGATCGATCGTAGTTGGGGAAGCGATCGGATCACTGCACCTTGCTTGACTCGCTGTTCGCCTGCTTTTTTGTGTTTAGCAGCAGCGCGAGATCGGGCGCGTCAAACATCTCTCACCCTGGACATGGCAAAACAGCCCTTGCTCTCTCCCGCGACACGAACGATCTATCCGAAAATATCGAACACCCTTTACCGCCCGGGCAAAAAGGCCCCAATCGAGTGCTCGATCGTAGCCCTTTGATAAGGTCGCCATAAATCAAAGCTCACGGTCCAACCCACTCTCGTACGAAGTTCTAGTTCGCCTCGATGCGGATACCAGCAGAACCTTGTGCCGGAAAACAACAACAACAAAAATCCGCATCGCTCCCTACTTCTTCGGGGATGCAACCTTCCAGGACACCGGCCAACAGATTGATTGATTGATATTGATTCGAAGTTTTTAATGAAAAATTCTTCCACAATGCTCTCCGGCCCAGCACGATCAAGCGACGATCGAACCCGCTTGAAAGGCATCACCGACTAATATAGTGTTTTTCGTATAAAACTGTAATATATTTTATTGATGGGCTAGCAGTAAATCAGGCCACGGACCTGTCAGAATTTCTAATTGCAATGCACGCCGCGGATGATGCACGGCCGATGGGCTTTTGTGTTTTTTTTTTTTTTTGGTTTCGGTTTTTCGCTGAGTGACAAGCTGGCTAGGTGGAAAAGAAACGCACGCTAGGTTGGCAAATAACATTTGTCATGTTTTGTGATTGATTTCTCAACAGTGATTGAATTTTACGGTGTCTGGTCTTTTTGTTTTGTTTTTGTAGCTGATGGTGTGATCTTACGGTGGTATCTCTTGCTGGATTCTTACTGGAAGTATGGGTGAGCTTATGGGATAATGAAGGAAGTCAGTAATTTTATGTCGAATGCCTTCGTGACCGTGACTTTCCGGAACCATTTTCGACAAATCAATCAAGAATTTGGTGCTCTGTGGGACAGCAACAAGAATAACCTCTGCTTTTAGTCATCGATGGTTGCGGAGATCATCAGACATTCGTACGTATCATTGAGTCATTGATCATGGACTTGATCTTCATTAGCTTTTGGGCATAAGCAGTTCGAGTACGCACGGAAATACGCCCCTGCCTGGAAAATCCTGTCAGAAGAATGACACCAGACCACCGATGGTTGCGATGTCTAATATTTTGTCAACAGCTTTTCACCGAGGCTATTATTGGACATTTAAGAAATGAATTAAAGCATGTAATTCATCGCTGATATAGTGTTGGATCTTGGCAAAAGCTCTCCAAAATTAGCCAAATTGTAGAGCACAGTTGCATATCTCTCCAAATATCTCTCCAAACATGGAAAATTCTATCGAAGAAATCTTTGGAATTTAGAAGGAAATTCATGTCCCTTGGAGAATGACTGATATGCGTTCATTCCTTGGAGCCAGAAGTCTGTTCACATTGAATCTGCATGCCATGTTAGACAAAAATACCTTATCTATCTGTACTTTCTTCACGCATTAATCAGCAAGGAATTTGCAGCTCAGCATCAACAAAATCAAATTGAAAGGGAATCAAGTAGATTTAAATCGTATCCTAAAATCTTATTGATATCTCAAACAAAGTTCACACAAGATACAATGCTACTTTAAAAATGCGTTGCCACTTATAGAGTTCTATTTTATATAACGGATACTGACATTGAGCTACTGTACCACCACTGTGCTCACCAACAAAATTGAAAAGCAGAAGACATCACTCCAAAATGTGTCTCTGTGTCAAGGGATTTTCATTCGTGCAGCATGTTCATGATAATGTTGTGCCCCATTCCATGCACCCTTGGTCTCTTTTATTTCGCAAATAATGCATAAATAACACGCGGAGACGCTTGTCAATCGAGTCAATTGGGTATGGAAACGTAATTATGAAAATCACAATGAAGCCACCCGCGCAACGGCAGAAGGACAGAACGCACGGAGAGAACCAGTTGTGCTTCCACCATTGCCAAGGGATGCAATTTGCAATTACATCTGACTTTTTTCCATCTGCTTGCCTTTTTATTCGGGTGGCGCTTTTTCCCGATTTCACACAGGTTCGACAGATTGTACAAAACGGGAATGCAAAGATGATTTGTGTGCAACAATGCAACTGGGCATGCGTTTTTGTTTTTTGTTGTACCATGTCTGTCTCCCATTGCACACGCATAAAGGCTACGCTCACCTGAGATGCATTTGCGTGCCTACGAACAGACCGGCGTCGGTTTGTTGGTTGCTGTTGTTTTTTTTTTCTTCGATAATTTAATTTAATTTCGCTGCATTAACTGCAATAAGCGGCACATTTACTGTGATTGCGCAATTAGCCGTGCAGTATCAGGCACGCGCGCTGGTTACATTTGCATGGATGCCATCCTGGTCGCCCCATCGGCCGTTGCAGCCACTGTTGGCTGTGTGCGTGGTTCGTGCATAGTGAAATGGTTTATCATTTTATTGAGACGGCTTGCGCTGAAACGGTGATGGCACTTGTAAAACAACGTGGGCCACCTTTCGCGCCAACGGGCTGCTACATTTCAATTGTGGCACAATTGTTTGTGCCAAGGCAAATTTCTTGCACTTCTCCGTTTCCTGCGGTTGCCACCTATGAATAACTAAAGTGGAAACGGAATTAAACTGCGTCTTCGCGGCTAAGAACGACCGATCGGTCGCCCGGCGAACATGCCATGCTTAATGCTGGAACAATTATGAAGCGACAAGGGAAACGTCTGCTTACTCACTCTCTATCTCTCTCTCTCTCTCTCTTGACGCTCCCGCGTGGCCCGCTCGTCGTTGGGTGGACTTGCTACTACCAAACGCACCCTATTTGCCGAAGGGGTTGGCCTGTTTTTTTTTTTGTATTTGTGTTCTTACTCTTCCTACGACGGTACGGCATCGAAATTGATTTGTTCCGACACGTTTAGCGGTTGTTACTTTCTCGCCTTACCTTCCTTTCCCTTTGGGCCGACAAAATCCAAAGCGAGCAATTTAACGCTGGTTTGAATTCAATTAATTACAACACTTGTTCCTTTTGTTCCATTGGTTGGAAGCTCTTTCGCGGTTTCGGGGCAAAGGCTGTGGACGGAACGCGAGTGGGTGCGATGCATTCGTGATGGGCTTATGAGAAGTGTGTCTGGCTGTGAGGCCGTGTATGCAGTCGTCGCTTAAAGTCTTTAAAAAGCGAAAGGTCTCAGTGTAATGTCTAAATAAGAATGCAAGTGCATGGATAAATTGGTGAAATAAATAAAAAGAGAAACTCTATACTTTCTAAGCTTAAATTTGTTTTTTTGGTACAGTTGAAAATATTTAAAGAAATACAAGAAATGAATAGCTCAATTTGACCGGAAGTACATTTGTGATAAAACATCAATATTTCTAATTTAATAATAAATTTAATTCCACTTAAGAGCAATAATCAATCAACTCCATCGTCTAAAACGACTCTTAAAGAAGTGTCGATTTTTCGGTGTCATTCACATGACATGACCATGCAATAGAAGACTGTAAATTGAATTTACCTTAGATGATGAATGTTTTTCCCTGCTATTTATATTTTAGTATGACGGCTTCTGCCAAATTGTCTGCTTCATTGCGGTCGGAGTTCTCTTATCTCGACCATGCTGCATTCCCCCAAATGTGTCGAAAAAATGAAATAAAAGCCGGTAAATTTCCAAACGCTTTCGCATCTAGTTGCTGAGCACAATTTGCAATGCAATTTGAAGAAATATATCAAACACAACAATATTACCATTATGGACGCGTACGAGTTTGTGATAACAATCGCAGCAATATCTTCACTCGGCTAAGTCGAAAAAAGTGTTACAAAATTTATACGCATAGGCTGCATACGATGCATACGCTTCGCGTAACAATCGTACGCAACCAACTGCAGCTGCATTACGAAACTGCTGTTGCGTTTGCAGATTTCAAAACTATCGTCCTGGTACTAGCGTTGGAGTACCAATCATTGGTTGAAGCAGAAAGAAAATCTTGCCCTTAGATATCTCGAAGCCACCAGGTCAATCTTCCAACACCCCCTCCTACCAAACCCCCCCTCCCCCCTTTCCCCTTTATCTACATCCCAACATGCAAAACTCTTCCGAAACTCGTACATCACGGGAACAAGAAATGGCTTCATGGAAGAAAAGAGAACCAGCTCCGGGAACGTGGCTGCTTCGTGGTTCGTGCAATAGTCGACCTCATAAACCACTGCAGTACATGGCCGACCACCCGCTCACAGTGCTGTATGTGTGCGACCCATTAGACAGGATATATTGTGCAGGAATGGTGTGGAATGCATACACACGAAACACCAGGCCACGGAATCGGTGCCCCCTGGTGGGAGGGGCGATAGAAGAAACAAAAAACGCGTGCATATGCACTTTTTTTTTTAATGCTTTCGTCCTCGATGGAGGGAAGAATACGGGCACAGCGCGCAAGATGCGGTTTGCGTTTGCAGAATGCATAAATTCGTACGATGCCTCGTAATGCCGACGGTTGGAGGCAGCCTGGTTGGTGTGTGCCGTTTCGATTTTCTTGCCCTGCGGGCGCCAAATCCCAACTTCTCACTATTCCACCCAACGCGCCCAGTGATCCTTTGAGGAGCGCAGGATTTACGCCGTCTGTCCATACGCGGTCTGTACGGCGCGTATCTGTCCATTACACTGAAAGATGCATACATAAGAAATTGAGGGATAAGGAAACAGGGTGGACACGGGGAGCAGGGAAACAAGAGGTGGGTGGGGATGGTGGTGAGTGGAGGCATTAAAAATACATAAATTTTGGCCCCGTTGCTTCGTGGTGCAGCTTGGATTTTTTTCACTCCGATCCGGCAGTCCGGGTGGGTGAGGGAAAAAGGGGTGGACATGAAGGGATGATGGAGGCCGGGTCTTGTCAAGTCCGGGTTGGGATCCATCCGTCCATAGCCGGGGCTGAGACTTTTCTTCGGGTTCGATTCCGGTTTCCTCTTAAGCCAGCGCTTATACGTACGCTTTCAGGGAGGCTTATCTGTGCACTTCGTTAGTGTGTAGTGATCCTGCGAGTTGCTTATCCTACCAGCCAAATGCAATGTTAAAATGTTGTTTATAATCTTATTATATTTTTAGTTTAATTTCTGTTATTTTTTTATTTTTTATTCGTTATTTTCTTAAATAACTGCCTATAAATTTACTTAATAATTTTACCCAAAACTACTACATTACACATGACAACTACAATTAAAGATTCATCAATTGAGGTCCAACATGTCATGTAAATGACACCAGGCATTACTCACTTCTGTACAATTTTTCTCTTCCAATTTGCCTTCTCTTTCTTTCTTCTTCTGAAACATTTCAAACATTTGCACATGCAAAACAGAAACTGATTATCCGGCGGGCGGATTATCCGTAAGCATTAAAATTACATTTGCACAAACGTTAAAAACGATTGTAAGATTAAAACACTTGCAAAAAATGCGATCCAAGCTATGCCAGATGATCCAGGAATTACAAATTACGGAGTACTTCTTTAAAAATAATTAACAATAAGTTTAAAAATAATAAGACATATTCCTCTTCGTTTATATCCCTTCTCCATAGTCTTCCTATACATTATACACGACTTGATTAGATATTGTTAAAGCAAGTAATCATAAAATTTGTACGTGAAGATATTTTTACAAACTGCTTTGTTATTATAATAAACTATTCGAACTTTAATCATTAAGTCAACTTTCGTGTATTAGAACTGTTTTTTAAATTTTCTGTTTGTTAGGTTTGGCAGACCTTGTTTTTTTAACATCTTGTGAACATTCGTTTTGTAAAATGTTTTCATATAAAAGCAAACTATCCACAGTCACTTTTCAATGCACCCGCACCAGTGTGCCTCGATGGTACTTGATAAAATATTATGCACCATCCGTCCTGCCATGGTTTGGTGAGTTCTAGCACCAAACCCGGCCGGTTTGAGTGGGAACGCAAGGAAGCTAACAATACCGCCACACACACACACACACACACACACACACATATACAGAGAGAAAAAAAGAGAAAGAACACGCAACCCTTTTCCCTTTTCTGAGTGGGGTACGGACTGGGGTGGTTTGGGTGGTACGCCGTACCAAAGCAACGTTCGTTGGAGGTTTCGCGCAAAAACGGCACCGGAATATAAATCAAGCCGTTTTGCGCCCAGAACCAGGGGGACGAGCTGGTGGTCCGGTTTGGGTTGAAAAATTCAAAAAGACATCGATCGACCGACATAGAAGACATGTCCAGACCGGCGTTCCTTGGGGGGTGTTGGACGGTTCGCTCGTTTGATGCAGCAAAAACACACATGCATGGATGTTCTCGGCAACCGGGAAAGGGAGCGCATGCATTCAATGCAGATGCAGTTGGAACGTTGTTACCACCTTGGCACCAAAGCCTTAATCCATCGGCCCAAGAAATCGGCTGACAACGTGGGTAAGTTATGTATCGCTTTCAAGACGCGTTTGCGGTGTGTCTTCTTCGCCGGTGATATTTGTCCTGTTGTTGTTTTCGAGTTCGATTTTAAAATGGCTGCTGGCAGGCAAACAAAAACCCGCGCAAAAGGCCGAACGGAACAGCAATGAACACTCAAACAAAAACAAAAAAAAAACACAACCGAAAGACTTCTCGAACTCTCCCACGCCATGCCGGGACCCCGGCGAAGACTTCGATGCATTCGTGCCCGGTTTTGGAATTGGCCAACTGGTGGTGGATGGAAGCAAGCAAAAAAAAAAAAACGACAAAAGAAAACGTATATCTCGTAACGCAACGAGGCAAATGGCGGCAAACTCATCATCAGCTTGGAGCTGTTTTTCGGAGTTTGGTTCTCGTGTTTTCTCTCGTGTGGAATATGGAATATCGCAACCCCGCGTTTGGGGGTTTGTAGTCGTCGTTATTCCATACTCACCTCAGGCGAAAAGGGCGTGGGAGGAAGGTTGAAAGGCGTTGGAGAAGTGTTGGAAGAGTTCCAGTTCTCGTCTGGTCTGGTCTTGTGTTATGCCTCTTCTTCCAAGATTCTTTGTTGTGTGTGTTGCTGTTTCAACTCCCCCAGCACGAACAGCACGATGCATCGGCTGGGTGTTGGGACTGGGTGCATGTTGTTGCGATTGGTGGAGGCTGCACGAATGCTGCACGCCGTGGGGGAGCACCAAGATGTCGATTCTGGCTGAAGTCCATGTGGTTTTCTTTATTTCTCTCTGTTCATTTAACTCCGTTTCTGGGCGCGTTTGGTGAAGCCGATACCTGCCGGTTAACGTTTGGGTTTTAGTGGGCTCTTAAAATGGCGTGTCGAAGGAATTCGTGAGGTTTCCGTTTCATCTGCACCTTTTTTGTGATGGAAGAAAAAGGTTTTTTTTTTATGCTTAAATGATGACTAAATAAGAGAAATTAATGGCAAGATATGCAGTTGAAGAAACTGATAGAGGTATTAAGCATGTGTTAACATTCTTAAGTTGTTGAAGTTACTGGAGATACATATATGTATGTAGATAAATGCCCAGATTCTGAAGCAGAAATGTACGTCTTTTTTCATGGAAATTGTTGAGATTACTTAAATCAAAAACAAGATTTATTTGATTGTAGTTAAGTAATAGTTTTACTGCTACTTGCATGCTTTGCCTTAAATTTTCTTAAAGTAACCCTCAAAAGATAAATTTCAATTTCTTATAAGTTATTCCACTATTGTAAACATTTTTTTTTGTTTATATTACTGTTCAAACTTCTTAATAACTTTACAGAGTTAAATTGAAACAATACCCGACAAGTCATCCACTTGTCTCACCGTACCACCACCATCATCATGATGACCCTCATTAGTGTAGCTGATGAATAATTGAGCCAACTCATCGTACGCGGGTGCATCGTCGACGACTCCATCCAACACACAGCACGGCGGCAATAGTAAATATAGCAACGACTTGGTGACCTCACAAATAATGAGAGACCTCGACAATCCGCCGCGGCGTCACGATTTTCCACCAAATGTTACCAAACCTACCAAACCGGCAAGTCGTGCCAAATCCGCATGCACCCGTTGGGAGTCATTAAAACTAATAAAATTTAAAATGCGAATGCGATGGGGGAGAAAGGCAGGACAGGCTGGAAGATGGGCAGCACGCCATCACCACCGTACCATCGACCGGTATCTACGGAAACGGATAAATAATTTAAAATAAACCCATAATTGCTGCAAGGTCGTTTGTACCACGCTCCCGAGCGAAACGGGACAGACTGAGTGGGCTGTTTGTGCAAGATGCACTTGCACGAATTGCAGCAAAGGAGCAGTGAAGAGAAGAAAAACAGAGAACAGTCAAACCCAAGGTGAGTTCTCAGGTCGTCTCTTTCGGTGCGCACCGTGCTTTACGTGATTGATTTGGCCAAACCGTCGTGAAGGAATCGCAGTGACTCGTTGTCATGTGTCACGGATTAAGGTACGAATCGTGGCAATAATTGATGTGACGGTTTCGTTTGCTGCACCGCACTAATGGATGCAGCGATGCGAAAGAGCCAAGGTAATACCAACTAATATCCACACATCCAGACACATCATTATATTCCTGAAGATCGCCATATATTTCCCGACGACGCGAAACACTCGCCAACAGATATCAGGGAAAAAGAACCCCATAATCTTGCCCGCTGGCAAAGCACATCCAGGGCCGGTTCGCGCCATTTTTCATCATTTGACAGATTGCAAAAAGTGTTCTTGCAAACTTAGACGAGCGTGTTTTATTTGAATCAGTGGGATTACTGAGAAACCTCCCAAAAGCCAGGGAAAAGCTTCCATTCCAGGAACGCAAGGAACTCAAGATGCGCTTGTGAAACAATGCTTGCTATTCTCAAGCCCGTGACTGTGGATGGGAAGACATGTTTGGCTTCATCTGGCATGGCTGGCGAACGATCGCACTTAATCATCGCACACTGTCGACCAATACATTGAGGAGCGGTTCGTACGCAGCATCTTCGTGCGGAACAGGAAAACCACTCAGCGCACCGGCGTGCCCGTCTGCTCGTTTCCTTCAGATGGTAAAGTTCTTTGAATTTGGCGTGAGCACGGCAGATGCACGAGATGCGTGGTTCGGGTGGGGTGAATTAATCGTTCCGCGGGACTTTCGTATGCATTTGGGTCGCTGGAGCAGTGGTGCAACATGTTCCTTTTCCTGGGTGCATTGTCGTTTTCTTGTATTTCTCTCTTTCGTTACACCAAACTTATTGGGTGGAAAAGACAAAGAAAACTCCGATCAAACTTGGTCCGTTTTTCTCAATGCCTCTTTTGGACGTGTGGTGAAGTCTTTTTTGGGGCCCTTGTTTTTTTTTTTGTTGGACTGCTCGCAAGTGTTCTGCCGTATTTGCTGCATGCTGAAAGCGTATCATTATCGTGTGCAGGCAGAAAAGAACCAAAGCTTGGACGGAAAAGGAGTACGGTAGGTGATCTTTTTTTTACGGGCAGGAGGAGAAACTCCACACACACACATAAACATGGACACACCAGAGGCTGGGAAAAACGGGCCGATTTTCGTCTCGTTTGCCTTTTGCCTAGGGGTGAAGCTGAGGTGACGTTCCGGGGGGGAATTTAAGGGATGCAAACAA
>STHB01023417.1:0-11521 GCA_018908115.1 Anopheles rivulorum
GGGAGGCGCGATCTGTACCCAAGGCGCAGGTTGACCGGGCTGCACAACTGCACGCTGCAGGTCGGTTCGTTCGAGGCGAAACCGTACACGTTTCTGGAGCGCAAGGTCGACGGGTATACCGAGCTCGGCGGGTTCGAGGGTGACCTGCTGCGGCTGCTCGCCCACCGGCTGCACTTTCGCATCAACGTGACCGAATCGCCGCACCAGGTGCAGTGGGGCGTGATGGGACCGCCCGGCAACAGTACCGGCACGATGCAGCTGGTGCAGGACGGGCTGGTCGATCTGGTGATCGCGTGCATGGCGCTGGACGTGACGCGCTCGCACTACCTGAAGCCGGGCTGGGCGCACTACACGTCCCGCATACTGTTTGCCGTGCCGCAGGGCCGCCCGTACAGCGCGTTCGAGAAGCTGTTCCGCCCGTTCCGGACCGACATCTGGGTGGCGCTGGGCGGGGTGCTGGGTGTGGTGGCGACCGTCGTCGCCGGGCTCGGCTGCGGGCGGCGGGCGCGGATGTGGCGCGCGTTCGTGTACGGGCCAGCCGTGCGCATGCCACTGCTCGGTGCGCTGTATCTGCTCTGGGGTGGCACGGTCGTAACCGTGCCGCGACGCAACTTTGCCCGCTCGCTGCTACTACTGTGGCTGTGCTTCACGTTTGTGCTGCGCACCGTGTATCAGGGCTCGCTGTATCTGTATCTGCAGCGCCCCGCGACCTACCCACCGCTTGCGACGATGGACGAGATACATCGGTCTACGTTGCGCTACCACATGGTGAACATCGCGATGCGCTTCTTCGTCGACCGGCCGGACATTAGGCCGCGCACCCGCTTCATACCGGCCGGGCTCGATACGCTCGGGGAGCAGGTTGCCGGCATGGCCAGCCGCTACCGGGACCGGGTCGTCGTGTGCCCCCAGGACATGGTCGCGTACAACAACAAGCGGAGCCGGCTGCACGGTGGTGGTACCGCCGCCCAGCTCATACAGGTGACGCGCGACTCGATCACGCTCTTCCCGATCACGATCTACTACCCGAAGCAGTCCTTCCTCACGCAGCTGTTCGACCGGGAGGTGCGCCACATCGTCGAGAGCGGCCTGATGGACTACTGGGTGCGCAACTACGGCGATTACGACTTTGAGGCGAACCGGCGGACGCCACCGAGCACCGGCGAACCGCACAAGCTGACCGTGCAACATCTCGTCGGCGCTTACCAGCTGCTGGTCGGCAGCCATCTACTAGCGACGGCAGTGTTTCTGCTCGAGCTTGCCAGCGTCCGCTCACCGGTGTTGCGTCGCGCGCTCGTATACTGTATGGATTAGTGTAGACCGCACGCTTCGGAACTTTCACACACACACAGGCACAGGCACCAGTGTGTGCACAATACGCTACAATAAATACCCAAGGCACACCGGGCTTAGATGATTCAAGTAATGACGACAAACCAAAAACACACATTTCTCCATCGTCATCATCGTCACCGACTTGGTGTTGTCGCGGAGACAGCGATGTTGTACGCGGCGGCGACGGTTTTTTTTTCGAAATTGATTGCTTTTATTTATTGCTTATCGTTTGTCTTTTTTTTTTTCGACGGTTCGATGGTAGGGAAAAGTGTTTATTTATTT
This sequence comes from Anopheles rivulorum, assembly GCA_018908115.1. Taxonomy (NCBI): domain Eukaryota; kingdom Metazoa; phylum Arthropoda; class Insecta; order Diptera; family Culicidae; genus Anopheles; species Anopheles rivulorum. The sequence continues at coordinate 1,618 of STHB01023417.1, forward strand.
TTTATTTTATTTTATTTAATTATGACGGTTTAGCGCCGTATTGTCAAGGGAAAAGTGTTTGTTAAAGAAAAAAAAATCAATCAATCAGAAGGGGGGGAGGGGGGGGGGGATATATTATTTTCTTCTGTCCACTTTTTGCGTTTGTTATTTAAATAGCATGAGTATGGAATTTATAAAATGCATGAGCTTTGGCTATATATATAAAAAGGGCCACACCGACAATCGTCAAAATGGCATTCTGGTTGGTGAAAGTGTTGGCGTTCGCGACATTAACGCCGGCCGGTGCGTCAGACGGGCAAGGATTAAAGCGTTTGATGGTGCGCGAAACGGTCGGGAACCACTTTTCCGAGGTGATTGTGGACGCGCTGCAACGGTATTACGTGCAGAACCATTCGTCCACGCTGCTGATGCGACTGTCCACCGTTAGCCCGCGCACGTACGCACTACAGTCGGACATCATGGACGAGGTGATGCAACGTACGTCGCACAGCATCGCGTACGAGTACCGATCGGTGCCGGCGCGACACCCATCCCGGCGGCCACGCATCTTTAACGTCGCGTTCGTCGACGGGTACGACGCGTTCGTGCAGCTGTTCCGTACGCTCGATCCCGCCCGGAACGACCTGGCGGGATACTATCTGATCGTGCTGACCACGCTCGAAACCGCCCGGCCACCGATGCTCGGGCACATGTTCGCGCTGCTGTGGACGCTGAACGTGATCAACGTGAACATCGTCACGGCCGACCTGCAGGACTACAGCCACTGGCAGGGTGTGCTGATGTACACGTACTACCCGTACACGGCCGATGGCTGCGAGCGGAACGTACCGCACCTGGTGCACCGGTTCCGGAAGGGTGCGCGCGCGCTCGACCAGCGCGTCGACCTGTACCCGAACAAGCTGTCCAACTTTCACCGGTGCGTCGTGACGGTCGGGACGTTCCATCTGCCACCGTACATGGTGCTGTCGCACCGGAACCGCCAGCTGCACTACGGTGGCTTCGAGGGCGATCTGTTGCGGGCGCTCAGCAGCAAGCTTAACTTTACCGTCCGTCTGCTGCAGCCGGAAGCGGGCGAACTGTGGGGCAGAACGCCGCCCGCTAATGGGACGGTGGCGAGCGACGGTGCGTCCGGTTGCGTGCGGCTGGTGCTGAGCGAGCGGGTCAACCTTACGCTGGGCCGGTTTGCGATCCGTGGCGATCGGAACCGGCTGATGAAGTGCAGTCGCAGCTACTACACCGTGCGGATGGTGTTTGCGGTGCCGGCCGGTCGCGAGTACACACCGTTCGAGAAGCTTTTCCGTCCGTTCGCCCGCTCCACCTGGGCGCTGGTGACACTCTACCTGCTCGTTGCGGTCGCCATCATACTGCTGATCCGGTGCGCCCGGCTGCGAGCGCTGCGCGACTTTGTGTACGGGCGTGGCGTGTCCACCCCCATCCTGAACCTGCTCAGCGTACTGTTCGGTGGTGCGCTGCAACGCCTGCCCGTGCGCAACTTTGCCCGCACGCTGCTGCTGCTGTGGCTGTACTACTGTCTGGTGGTGCGCACCTGCTACCAGGGCTCGCTGTTCGAGTATCTGCAGGAGCACAAAAACTTTAGCTCGCTGCAGACGGTGGATGCGCTGGTTGACCATCACTATCGCTTCTACGCGCTGCACGGAACCGCGCTCTATCTGCAGCAGATGCCCCGGCTACAGACGCGGTACGGTTGGGCACATTCATCTGGCGCCACACAAACGACCCACTAACGCTTTCCTTCTTCTGTCGCACGCTTTCAGGATCACCTGGCTGGAGGATGAGGATGCATCGGTTGGGCGCCATCTGACGCGATTGGGCAACCGGCAGGCACCGGCCACCGCCCTCTTCACCGACATTGAACGCATCGCCTACCACAATCGCTTTCACGCCCGGGATGGCGTCGTGCACGCGGCGAACGTGGTGCTGGTACGGCTGCCGATCGGTATGTACTATCCGAAAAAATCTTGCCTCACCAACCAGTTCGATCGCGAGATCGACAGCCTGCTTACGTCCGGCTACGTTAGCTACCGGCTCGACCGGTACGTCGACTACGACGCGTTCCAGCAGCCGGGCGCGTTGCATCACGCACCGGCACCGCTCACCATCGATCACCTGATCGGGTGCTTCGAAGCGCTGTGCGGCTTGCTGCTGCTTGCCACCGGTGTGCTGCTGGCCGAGCTACTGGCCGCCACACGCCGGTGCCGTACCGTGCCGTGCCGATAATGTGTTTCGCCCGGTCTACACACCCGATTCCGGCCGGTGCTGCGACTGCGCGCCATAAAGCGGCGCTGCCAATGGTGGGGGATGGATTTTGTGCCATAAAAAGCGACGACACACGATACCGCTGCCGATTGCCGACAGCAGCAGCACTGTCGCCGTGTCAGTCGCTTGCCCGACGCTGCTAGGCGATGATGCTCGCTCTCAGTGTTTGGGCTGCTGGATGGGTGCAACGTCATCGCGCACGCTGTCTTTCTTGTCAAGTCTCACGTGCGTTGCAACATCGCACTTTTTGCTGTAACCGTGGTACGAACCAGGCAAACCATTCCATCTTTACCCTCCACCTAACCTAGCTGGACTCGTTACGCAACACATACTGCATATCCCACACACACACAGATAGGAACTTACCTCACCACGAACGGTTTTGTTTTTAAGCGATTTTGTTACAGTTTCGGTGTAATCGCTCAGACGCGCTCTTTACTGCATTTCGTTCACAAATCCTCACACATGTGTTAATGTACCAGCTGTTAAACAATTTAATGCATCGTTTTGGTGCAGTGCTACCGGTGGCCACCGGTGCCACGATACACTTACAACGATGGCTGCAAACATCAAGCAGAGCAGCCAAATATCAAACGCGGCAAGTCAATTGGCCCATGCGATGATGAACGGTGTGTTGTGTTGGTACTCGTTCAGCGTTCAGCCTGCAGCCTTTGCTGCTTGCGGTTGCGCTAACAACTGGTAGTATCTACTTCACTGGCTGATGCATGCGGTTTTGAATTGTCGTTTCGGTGGATGCTGGCTTGCAGTTTGTTCCATTCTTTACTGCGGTTTGAGAATACACATTTCCATTTTTGCTTTCCTTTCTTCATTTTTTTTTTCACTTCTTTTCATTCTCTTCCACTAACCAATACTAACGCAACTAACATCTAACATCCATCTAACTAACATTTCGCGAGACAGTTGTGAGTGCATTTGTTTAACTAGCTGGTGAATAACGCTGATGAACAGTGAGTAATGGCACGGGCCTAGCGTTCATTCTGCCACGGCCGTTGGTGTTGTGCTGTGCTTTAGTGTATCGACTCATCGACTGACTGTTTTTCCCAATAGCTTTTTAATTTATCACTCTCAACTAACAGTTACTATCATCATCAATCATCATTCATCTTATCATCATTCTACTAACAGTAGTACTTATCAGACCATCAGTAACGTACAAACTACTAACACAGCCACTACTAACCAATTCATTACCATGTCAATGATGATGAACAATGAGATACGGTACTCGTTAGCGTTCATTCTGCCAAGGTAGTTTGAGTATTGCTGACCTTTAGAGTATCCACTCATCGACACTGACTGACATTCACAATAGCTTTTACATGTATCACCCTTCGCGAATGTTTCCTGTAATAATAACTCCACACATAGTGCACGAAAGGACTTTTATTAATGGAGTTGCGAGTTTGTGGAAGGTGTTTTTTTTTTTCAGACCTGCGTCCCGTAGAAGAAACAGCAATAAAGAAGCACATATTACGCGATGTCAGGATGCACCGGAGTCTTGTAGGCTTTAAGGCGTTGAGTGACATCCTTTTCCCCCATGCTTAGCCACTCGCCAGACGCAGCTGGTTCGGCTTTGCTTCGGTCTTTTGTACTACTTTCGTTGCATTCTGCCACCATCACTTTGTGGGGCGCCGGTGGACGTGTTGAAGTTTAATTAAAAACTTTTTAATTACGTAACCTCAAGGCCATTTTCAACAAGTCGGCACTGATGTGTGGGGTTGGGTGCGAGACCGTAGGGAGGCTGGTTTCGGTACCACCAATGCGTTTGTCGCCTCGTTTCACGCGCTGTCGCCGAAAATGGGCAACGGTTGGATCATTGTGCAATCGCGCGCCCTTGCAACGCAGTGGGATTTGCAAGCGTTCATCTCCTGTTCATTGTTTGCGTTTCCTGGTCACTGCACCAGCGGTTAGGAAATGAAGAGTTCGAAATAGGGACGTTCCCTATTTACAGTTGGAGGTAAAACGAAGCCACACAGTCCACTAGGAGATTCGATTCCGAGAATTTAGGAACATTTCCCACATCACTAAGCTTCTCTGAGTGTATTTGAATATCCGGGAGGGTGGTTATGTTTTTGGAGAAACTGATTAATTTTTTTTTGTGATTTCCCCATTTACTTTCGGGAAATTTGTGGGATGGTGAAGGCGGCGAAAATGTTGTCGCCCCAACCATTGTGCCGCATTGTTGGCACAAACAATGGCAAACACGTCATTTTTATTAAGTGTCAAGCGAAAAGCTGTTGCCCGTCGCAAAGTGTATGACAGCTGATTGCTGTCCAAATTCGTTTGGTCAAATGCGTTTGGCCAAATTCGTTATGGGGTTTTTTTAAAAGGCAAATTGAAAAAAAAACAACCAAAAAAAAACCTCTCACCACAAAATTTCCATCACCAGCATTTAATTTCTTGATCGGTTGAGGCTTTCTGTTTTTTTTTGTCCTGGTGGCGGTGGTGGCGAAAATGTTGAAATAAAATTTAACTTTTGAGTTTTGTTTTTTACATTTCGTCGACCGTCGCCTGTCGCTGGAGGGGCGGGTAAAGTGCATCACTGTCGCCCGCGGGGCGTTATAAATATCGACCACATGGCGCAACAGCCGTCCAGTGACCAGTGGCGCAACTAGATAAAACTCACTATTTAGCAGCAGCAGTTGTTGAAGTTTCGGTTTCGGACTCACCACGCGGTACGAATGTTTTGCTATCTTTTTTTCTTTCGTTTTCGTTGTATTTTTACACGAGTTTTTTTCCCCCCGAAATTGGGTGGTATATGATCCCACAGCTTGATGGGACGGCACATACACGGTGGTCGGCCTGTCTGTCATTTCGGTCATTTCTACCGTGGTTTGGGCGGTGTTGGTGTGTGTGTGTGTTTGTGACACTATTAATTCGTCCTTGATGAGATTGAAGTAATGGGAGTCTAGCGAACTAAGGTGAGAGGGAGAGAGAGAGAGAGAGAGATGAAGAGGGAAAGCAAAACGGGATGGAGCGGGGTCACTATTTTGGAGACAATTGTCCGCGTGCGTTGGGTAATCATGTTTGGGGCCACGGCCACAAACACACACACACACACACACACACACACACACACACACAGAACACACAGCAGCCGCTGGTGGGCGTGGATGATGGCACCCGGACAAACGAATTGTGATGAAAATTTAATCAATATTTACTGTAAATCGGCACCACCGAAATTGGGCCGGGGAGGTTTTGGTTTGTGTGTGTTTTTTTTTATTTTATTTTATTTATTTATTATGAGCCAGGCATGGGGGGGGGGATACGGTGTCGTTGTGTTACTATTAATGCTTGCACCACTTCCCATCCACCACCGGTAAATCATCCATGTATCGCTATTATTACCGATGTTTCCTTCTTTTTTTTTTGTTTTGTTTTTCGGCTTCGCTTCTGCTTCTTCTGGTTCGCCGCCCAGCGCTCTCATCCTGTGGCGCATTCTTTCGTGCTTTTGCTTTTATGCTTTTATGCCATACCGTGTGCATCGCGGCCGGGTTGCATTGCCCGGATTTATACTCTATTTAGGTGTATTTATTTTACATCAACCCTCCCACCCCTTTCGGGGTGATGATGATGTGTATCAGTCACGCGATACGCCCCCTTCTCATCCTACTACCCCTTCCCACACTTACCTCCAGTCTATGCATAATGCATGAAACCAGTGGGGAGGTGGTGGAATCGGTCTGTGTGTAAGTGGGCTTGTTTTTTTGTTACTTTAGCGCAACTTAATTGACTTTTGTGGTGTGTTCATTCACAAAATTGTTCCACACACACTCACACACACACACGCACATGATAATTCGGTCGGTCTGTTGTACTTTTCGCGCCACATTTCGGCGATGTATCACCTAAGGATGTTCCTTCTTTTATGGTACTATCAACTGAGTATGTCCATAATTGATCCACCTTTAACGCCGGCTTTCGCTTGTATAAGGGCGCAAATAGTAAATCAAATCATCTGTCGAATTTGTTGAATTTATTCAAAATCATTTTGCATTCCATTGCTCACCAAAGCGGACGATAATATCAGCTATTCAGTCGTCGGAAAAATCTAGTGTGCTGCACGGATCGGTACGCACGCTAGCAACCTGCAGCAGCAACAAAAAAAAAATACAAAATGACAGACGTTAGTAGCTTGTGGCACGGTTGAGATCTTTGTCGGCAAGTGGTTAGAAGCGATAAATAATTCATCCTATTTTACTGTCATTTGTCTCACACTCACTGCTAGTCGCAGGAGTTGGCAAACGAGAACGGCACAAAACCGTTCCTCCCGTAGGGCTCGCCTCATACAGGGTGGGTGGGGTATGCTTTGGTTGGGCGAGTGCGTGTGTATGTGTGTATGTGTGTTTATACATGACTTTGACTTTGTTGAGACGTTCCTGGGACGGCTTCCTCATTCGCACTATTCCCTAAGGAGGAATTGTGATTGCAATTCGTTCGTGTGTGTGTGTGTGTGTGTGTGTGTCACGATCCCCTTCGTTAAGGGTCTTTGCGTAAAGGGCATACCAGTGCCCGTCCGGTATGCAGTTGGGCATCATTTTCCTTCCTTCGTACCATGCTGTGAGTAATCGATATCGATATAAATCCAACAGTGGACAAAAGCTCTCTCGGACGGCCGCAAGGGCAGCGTATTGGGTTTCGGTTGCGACGCAACGGCTAAACGACAGTCAATTAATCAATAACGCACCGAGGCAATCGAAATGCCTTCTTCAGCATATTTGTGCATTATTTCGCTCGGTGTGCTCTCCACTGGTGCAAATTTCGTTAAGCACACCTGTCACAAATCATTGAGTGCCGCCTTGCACGTGACGTGGCCCGATCGGCGGCGTCATGCGGAAGAATGTTTGTCTTTTCCGCACAATTTAATCGTGCAAGCTGACAAAAAATACCGGATGCCGGTTACTGTAGTCAACCAAGCGGACGTGCTGCGCCACTGTTGCTATCACGTCGGCAGAATCGGGCGCATTATATGCGTTAAATTTTGCGTAGGGTTCTTTGCATAGGTTCGACCATTGCGATTGAAGTGGTTGTCCCTTTGTCGCCCTGTTTCAAGCCTAATGAGATATCCCACCGCACGCAAAACTTGACAACAACCCCCCCCCCCCCCAACACACACACACACTGTAGCTAGTGTTGGCCACTTTTTAGCTTAAACATTTAATCGGTTTACTGATCCGAAGACAGCGCTTTCGGGCATCTTCGTGGGGTGGGGTGGGACATCTTCGTACACCCCCTTTTTGCACAGCCCATCAAATGCTAATAGTGTGTCGGGTGCGGACCTTTTCTTAGCCGTTGTTGCTACACAAGCAAAACACGCCGGGCGGACTAAAGGGGTTTTTGCTTTTGGCTGCCGTGGCGGCCGGCGAAACTTCCTCCCACCGCATTTTACGCAAGCTTGACGTGTGCACAAATATTTGTTTGGGATGCGAGAAGCAGTTTCCCTGAGGAGGGAGGGGGGGAGTAGAAGGGAGTGGTGGTGGTGTGTGTGTTCTATGGTTTACCGCAAAAAAAAAAAAAGAAGCGGGACCCACTTTGGATGGTTAAAATTATGATGCCCTGGGAAAGGCGATACACACTGCTTGCAGATATGTAAATGTTGCAAGCACGAAACCGAGCTTATCTTGCCGGTATCGATTTTGCTCTACTGCTCTGCTAGTTAACAGCTGTTAAATGTTTTTACAGCTCACGGAGCTGTAACTATAACATCTCGCCGCTTGCAGCTACTAAGCTTAGTTATTTTATTTATTTATTTTTAATTATGACGGCATCTTTGCCTTATTGTCAGCCGTACATAGGCTGATTAGCATAAACATTTTTTTTCAAGACATTTCCTCCTTGTATTTTGCCCGGGCATGCTCGGTTTAGTAAGCTTAGTTAATTACCTTTTTCTTGTTAAACTTAAACCATACAGTGGTCGTTAAACACCTTCAGGTTCACCTTGTTTAGTTGTGATTACCGAGCAGACAATTTCCACTCTTGGGGACTACTGTCCGATTCCGCTTAAAAAGCGCCTAAACGGACCGAGCCTCGGTCTACTGTTCAAATAGGCAATCCGTCTCCGTTCCTCGTGGTATTCCGCTTTTTTTTAGACAAATATAACTCAACAAAAAAAAAAACGACACACCCTGTTAACGTTGGCAATCTTTTCAATGCCCTCTCACGTTATTGTGTGGCGTAGTCAGCAGGTTTAATGACAAACCAAAAACCAAACAAAAAAAAAAAACTCCCTTCTTTCTCGTCCGTGATAATCCCATTGATTTCACTTCAAGAATGCGGCCAAAGCATTTGGCGCGCATAGCGTGCCGATGCTTTGCATAGAAAGTTATGTCTCTGTCTTCAATTCCCCTCCCCCCCTCCCCCCTCCGCCTAATTTCACATGGCTGGGCGGCGTTCTTCGGGCAGCAGAAGATTAATGTTGAGTGAAAGTGGGGGCTGGCCGGCCGTGTTGGGCACGTGCGCTCGTCAAAAGAGGACACTCGAGCCACAGACAACAGCGTTGTCCACCGCCGTTGTCCCCGGGTCCCGGGCCAAATTGCTCCATCAGGGCACGAGAGTGAAGAGGACGTAGCTAAAGTACCATTCAACCGCGCATCCGAAGGTTCCGAAAACGGTTCCACAGCATTTACGGCATGCCCCATGGTGGATGGTGATGGTAATAAAACGATAGAATAGCGAATCTCTTAAGTGCATTATCATCATCATTATCCCGGGCGAGCGGGCGCTCATGAATTTGATTAAATTTTCCACCAGAAAAGAAGTAACACGGTGCTTACAACACGAGGCACCGTATGCATAGTCCGCTTAAAATAAGGATTCCCCTGTGTAAATTCGGATGCCTGGCAGATTCAATGTTTTTTTTTTTGCTGGTTTTGGTAAACCTGCATCCCGCCAGGCGTGCGTAGTTTTTAAAAAAGAAATAGTATTTATAGAGAGAGAAAAAAAAACGACAATCAGCAATAGATTTTACACGATTTGCTGCAATAGACAGCTTTGTCCTAATTCGTAGTTCAATCGTCAGTATCACCACAACCGCTTTTAGCTAACATTCTTACACTAATGGAGACGCCCGGTAGTTGGCAGTCAGTTTTACGTTGCGATGGTGAAGCGATTTCCATTACTTCTGGGGCAAAATTTGCCGGCTGGTGATCTTGATTGATTCCTTTCCTTTCAATAAGGCGATCCTTTCACGGTACGGAGCAGGAAATGTCTCCGTACCCAATGTGGATTGTATTTCGTTAGTAAGATATGCTCAGTAATTTGGAGATGTTATCCATTCTTGAGGGTGTCATTGGGTCTACCCAAGCAATTGGCCCCTTATAATCAAGAGTGGAGATCTCCTATTGTTTTTGGGGTCCTAATTGAGACCTCCCTATTCTTGCCACTATCAAACAATTCTACGCTTTTTGTTTGGCCGTTGTTGATCATTTAAATGATCTTTCATTTCTGGAGCAGGCTTATCTGCTGTCTAAAGTGGTTTCTCTTTCCAGAAACATTGTACTTGGTACAATGGTTTATTTTGGTCTATATATCCAGTTCTATAGACTAAAAATCGCACCACCCAAGCTTCCTTCGTATATGCATTTGAATGCGAACAGAAAATGCA
>STHB01023435.1:0-11521 GCA_018908115.1 Anopheles rivulorum
TTTGGTGTCTTGTGAAGATTCGGGGTTTCTTTATTATTGGATTTCCGTCGAAGGACAAAAGCTGCGAAAGCCAAGTGGAAATGACAGAAAGAAGAGTAAAGGAGAATAATGATCATGCCCTTAGCATAAAGGTGAAGCCAATGATTTAGCACCAGTGGAAGCATAACCATGTGAAGGGAAGATGGTTTTTCATCCTATTTATTTGTCACCAAATGCATAAAAAAAAATAGAAATTGGTTTTCAACATCGATCACAAAAACAACACAGCATCTTACGGTGATGCTTAGGTTAAATTGTTTCTCTCTTCCATCGAAAGCATTACTTTTATTTTCAGCACACCAAAATCGTACCTAAAAATACTATTCGCACAACATTCTACCCACAGCTACTCGGAAGGACGCTCTGCTTTCGATAACGTTTCCAAATTGTATACTTTTGTTCCGTTCGATAATGTTTTGTTGGCTTTTCTTCGCTCTTGAAACAAAAGAAACATGTGGATCAACCTCATGAAAAATTACTCATACCCACGCGAATATCGCACAAAATGTACAGATTTGGGTAAGCTATTTCTGGATGCGGTTTTGCAAACTCTTATTATTGCGTTACTCTGTTTATTTTTTATTTTTGATGAGTTTTTTTCCTAGAAAGAAAGCAAGTCTTTTCAAGGAAGGTCCAAAGTTTATAAACGATCTTTCCATATGATGGATAAGATACTTTGGTTTGTGGCTTTTATTCTTAGTTCCCATATGAAAAACTCAATTTTTTTAAACAATCTCTCTCTCTCTTTGGCGTAACGACCTATTCGGTCATGCCGGCCATCAAATGGCTTACTAGACTATTAGATACCACGTAGTTGCATAGTCAGTGCTCACTACGGGGGGACGATCCGAATGGGATTTGAACCCGGTCCGGTCGTGTTAGGCAATAGACTTTTAAACAATATAATTTTTAAACTTTGAGGATACTTTTTCTTCGAAAATCTGTTATTTTACTTATAAAATCTATGTAGGAAAATCATTTATGAGCCATAAAACCGAATTATTTATCAATAAGATAAATGAAAAACTTTATGCCGATATGCCTAATTATGCTAACGTTTTCGTTATGATTGCTACACATTAATTCCTTCCTGAGTCAGATTAGGCTGTTGACCTCAGGCAATCTAGCAGTTATGCTGTGAAATCAATTCAAAACACAAACCGAAACAAACTTCCAACACAAATAATGCACAAATCGTTTCTTTCGGCTTTAGAATGGACCTTGTTTGTCTATAGTTTTAAAAACAATGAAAACAAAACGAGGAAGTTTCAATCGAAACACCCGGCTGAAAAAGGTTGACATTTTATTCGCTTCCACTGGTGCCATCGCCAGTCCATCTGTCGTCACCCGTGCAGAATCGTGCCCAGAATGTGAATATTCGCACGAAACGTTTTGCAAAGAGAAACAAAGCACCAAACGAGCATGCTGTTTGGTGTTGTGTCGAGATTTCGTCGGCGTTGGCCAGCTGGCTGGGACAATATAGTTGTTTAATTTTGAAACGGTCACAAAACAAAAGTTTCTCCTACGGTCGGTTGTGATTGAGTGGCTTAAAAGATAAATGGTCAGCTTGTGAAAGTTTGCAGTTCGCCGTCCCCGGCGGAGTTTGATGCGCCACAGTGCGGTACAGATGCGAGGGTCGTAGATGGAACATAGTTTTGCTTAGTTTATGTTAATTAAGGTCATCATGTGTTGCTATCTCTCTCTTTATTTTTTCTTTCCTTTTCTCTCAAAATCTCTCAATTTAAAAAAAATTATAGTGAAACCACACTCTAACAATAATTTATTATTTGAATTGCCATTTACATTTATATATTTATAGATAAGGAAACTAAATTCTTCGGTAAAATTTATGAGTGAAAAGAATAGACCAATATACAATTTAAAAACGATATTTCAATTATTCAAATAATTTTTAAAGTGTTTTAAGCAGGAACTTATGATAGAAAACATTAAAATTAATTTATTTTCTATGACTTACTCTTGTTATTAATTAATTACCTTGTAATTAAAAAAATATTCAATTTTAACATCAATTAAAAAAATATAATACAATTTTTAATATGAAGCCAAAATGTTGCTATTCAATTTTAGTGTACGCTCCACATTACCCACGTTTGTTTTAAAACGTTCCACTGGATGAAAAAAAGAAGTCCAAAAGAAGGTGCCACCATTTGCGACGAACTACTTTTTCTCCCATTTTTCGGTACACGCCATGGTACATAATTCCTGTTGTTCATAAACGGTTTTCGCTTAACACTTTGCTCCCTCCCTTGGGAAGGTGAACCGTGATCGGTTTGAATACATAACAAAGGAGAAACAGAAAAAAACGATCGTACAGGAAAGTAAAACGAGCGTCGATAATAAATTACGGCAATTTATTTTGGCGAAACATATGTGCCATCGATGTTATTGTTTAAGCTGTTGTTTGCTCACAAATACACATCCATCCCAGTGGTGGCTTAAAGGGAACAAAAAATGAGCGAAACACAACCATCCCGTTTGTTGATGTCTTGTATGTTTTTTCCGAAACATTTCGATTTTTTGTTTATGTATTTTGACACTCAGAGTTATCGGTTTAAAGAATCCTGGCTTTTTTTACTGACACGATAACAGAGAGCGACACATGGTAGGTTTCAAAGTGCCATGTTTGGAAACAGATTGGCTTCATGGCTTTGAATGGCCCGTGTTCGTGACAGTGGCTCCTGTCTGCCACATGAATTCGTATCAGAATTTCGATAAGAGCTATTCTTCGTCCAACATTTGTCGTCCAATATTCGTCCAGTATTCGCACTCACGTACTGATAAACTCACCTACTTGAGCACTGACGCAGCATTCATCTAGCATTCGACCAACATTTATTTTTTATTAAGCAGTATTCATCTGGTATTGATTCTCCAGTAATGAAGGACATACATATTCGTCTAATATTCGTATTCACGTATTTATTTGCTAATATATTTGCGAACTCACACGCACTAAGGATACGATGGTTGAAGCATGTGGTGATGATGCCCAACCTAGAGGTTCTACCAAAAGGATCCCATTACTGTGGAGATTCTCCGAAGATGTTGGCTCCCAATAATTGAGGCTTTCTCCTAATTTGAGCTTAAAAACCACTTCATGCTTTAGTTTTGTCCTTTAAATATCGTCGACTGAACCCGCAGAAATCTTCGAGGAGTTTGAACCGCTACCGGTTCGTTGAGAATTTCAATTTAAAAGTGCGATTTAAAAAAATCATCGACCATTCGTTACTCTTCTGGCGTCATCTATATTATACACCCAACCTTTCGCATGGTGCCATTTTTCTTCAATGAAAGCCATTTTTCCAGCAATGTGTCATATACATATTGCAGGAAATGTTTTTTTATCATTATATCCTCTTCCATACATTGTCCATCGCCATAGTAATGTTACCATGGGTTCATGGGTTAACACTCCAACGAATGGAAAAAGTCATTTGAAACCTTTACAATGTGACGGTGTTCCTCGAATATCGACACTTTGATCGTTGTTTTGACTCTTGAACACTTTGCACAATACGTTCGTTGAAAATCATGATGATTGAACTCTGTTGATAGATGACAGAATGAAAGCAGCAACGAATGTGACGATAGCATGAAACAATGTGCCAATTTATTCATTGTATGACACTGTATTCTCCTTGAAATGAAGGTGCTACCACAATGGAGATCTCTATAACTTTTACCACAATCTCACTTTGACGCGAATGATCAGTTGATCATGTGAATGGTACCGAGCGACACAGCTGGTATAGCCTCATACTTTTGTGTTTAATTAGTTTACTGAAGTTTATTGATTCAACTTAGAATACACTAATTTTATTAAAAATTTATTTTATTAGCATATTTAAACAAGAGCTCTCTAATGACTCTAAAAAAATAGATTCTTCATGAATTGCCCAAAATTCATTTGGTACATTCCATCCGTATCAAACGAATTGCATGCCAACAGCGAAACGTTCAGCTTGATCAACACTAAAGTAATTAGAACAACCCACTAAGAAAACTTCCATGTGACGACATGAACTCCTGAGATAACCGAAAGTGAAGCACCCACTTCGTAACATAAAGTAGTGCAACCCAAAAAAAAACCCAACACACGCCTCCCATACACACTAGACGTTAAGAGCTCATCGATAGCCACGTAAAGCATCATCATGGGATGGTTTGACAAGCCCTCTAACGAGTTGGATGGTAAGCGTATGGCTATGGCCGTGGTGCCTCTTTCGGTTGAAGTAATCACGTAGAGCGAAAAACGGTTGCGCTTAGGAAGACGCACTGCTAAGTATGTAAATTGCCCCATTTGCTCATTAAATGGATCACCTCGTGACGTGTTCCCTTCGGTGCTTCCGCAGCACCGTTTTGCGGTTTGCTCTCGTTCGGTCGAGAGTCCTGTCTGCTTCTGGCTGTACGTTTCACCATTTCATTAGTGTTGGTGTGTGTTTTTTTTTTAGTTTTTGCTTTCGCTCTTCAAGATGCACGGTGCTAGAGCAAAAAGTTACCCTTGACATAATGGAAATGTCACCGGTATCTTTTCTTCTGCTGGTGCTTCAGAAAGAGAAACGATCTAGGAGAGTCATTCAGATCCTTCCACTTCTGTTCGCAAGCCTAGGGAGATTTTATTTTCGTTTTCTTTTTTGTTAATAAACACTTAAACTGGTGTGTCCTGGTTCACAAAAAACTAGATATCTAGTAAATTTAGGACTAACGTCTTCTTTTTTTTGGACTTTTTTTCGTAACATGAAGATGAAGATTGCAACTTACGATTAAACGTGCAAATTTCAACTATTAAATCGATTTACAGTCGCGTAAAAAACAAAATTTGTGGAAAGTTTAAGGGTGTTATTAACATCTATGAATGACTTAATTAAAAAGCTCAATTTAAAAATAATAACAAAGACGTTAGATCGGATCTATTAAATCCAATAGTTCCAATGAAAAAAAAAATAGTTGGAGATTTCCCTCAAGTAAAAGTAACTTATATAAGCAGATTTGGATTTATGAGTAGTTTGAAATTCGACAGCCAATTCATCAAACTAGTAGCTTTTTTTCCTAACATTGAGGCATGAATTTTAAGGTTCTTATCCACAGATCAGCTTTTAGCTTTTTGCTATTTCTTGTAACGTCAAACAGCAACAGCCTAACTAGAAAGATTCGTGAATAGTTTTGGTCCTTTTTCATACCTTCAAACAGCGTTCCAGCTGGATCAACTCCACTACCATTCCATTTCGGCCAGTATGTGGGAATTGAATTATCCTTGTACTATTTTGGTGCCATTTGTCGCACGAAAGGCAACCGGCTTGGAAGGGACGGATAAGTCCTACCTGCATTATAATGCTAGTTTTTTTCTCCTAGTACTATACCATACGACGTACGAAGAAGTACCGTACGTACCGTACCGAAGAAACAGAAATGTGTTTTGGGATGAAAATATATGGAAAAACCAGCAAAAAAACACACACCCAAAACAGCACAGCAAAAAAGCCATTCCATTCCATTTTATCAAAAAACCCAACGAACGTGAAGATGCAGCTGGGCATGGTAAACCAACAGAAAAAAAGGGGGCTAAATGAAATATCCCGAATCCGGGCGATCTTTCAGACAAAGCCCACCAATCCTCGGGCCGCTAGATCTGTTCGATGATATATCGTTCTTGGCATACGAACGAGAACGAACTGAAGCAGCGTGGAGAGACACCATACAGCAAATTCCTATACGCTCATCCGTAGTGGATGCAGCCGGCCTTTTGCGTTAACCGATTCTGGAACGGCGGAACGGGTGGCCATTTTGTCGACGGGATTTAAATGTTTTATCAGAATAAATTCGAGCAATGGATCATTTACATAATAATGGACGTTGGGAGGCGATGCCGGTACGGTACGGTGCTGGTACAGCCTACCAGACCCGTACCCACGGAGCGAACCTTCTCCGAAAAGGTTCCAGCTTTGTGGCTGGGTGTTTCAGTGAAAAAATTTGCAAGGGATATGTTTGTCTGGTTCCAATTTGTCCCTGGCTGGGGCTTTTCGCTTCACAAATAGGAAAAGGACAGTTTGCAAATCTGTAAAATAGTAGATTGCAGGAAAGGAAAACAGGAGAAGAAAAAAACACATTTGGAATAGGGGCTAGTTGGCTTAAAATTAGGAACCGTAATCTCGACAGTCCAGTTGTTTGGATCTGTCGGAACATTTCTCAAGCAGACCGATGATAATTGATTAGCCAGCCGAAAGCTTCGACGGATTGAATTATTAATACTGGTGAAAGGTATGTTACTATCCATTTAAATCTCTTCGGATGTGTCCAACATGTAAGTGTTCAACTGAGGCCACATGTAGAAGAAATTAAACTACTTTAAAACGTTGGTCCATAATGCACAGTAACAAAATATCGATCGTTGATTGCTCAGAGAGAAGACTGATTGATTTTATTAAAAATCGATTATTGAATTTTCATCCAAAGGGAGTCAATTTCATTCCAATTATCAGTATCTTAAGATAAATTTATATATTTATAGTAGCACTAGGAAAAAACATCATAACAATTCGGTCTGTGCTTGCTTCTCATGTGCTATATGTTTGAGTTCTGAATTCTAACTGACTAAAACCTAAGTCGAATTACTGAATAGACCGTAGACTGTTCAAGAACTGAAGGCTGACCAGTAAGCAAAGGTATTTGCTATAAAATAAATGAGTGATAATTTCATTATCATTTTAAAACAAATTTTCACATCTCAAACCCAACCACTAAAAGTAACTTCCTGCAAAATACAACGTATAATCTATCTTTCCTTATCATTATACCGAACACTTTATCTAATAGAGTTTGTACATTGTAACGACTCACAGTAGGTAAACTTTCAAGCAAATAGTTGCGGTTCATCTGAATATCATCGGAAACATGGGCCAGATTTATACGGAACAACCAGCAAGTTAGCAACCAAGAATGTAGAAGAATTTAAAAGAGATTTTCATTTAAAACAAAACGAATCTTTCGTTGCACAAACAACTGGCAAGATGCAAAACGTAAAATCGAATTTACTTTGCAAACTCTTTCAATCTGTTCTCTTTCAAGCCATCCTCAACTTCTTTCGGGTAGCGCACTTTGTCGAAAGAATTTCGTGCATCGTATGCGTATGTTTTCTTCGATTTTTTGTTAGTTCACCTGACGATGGCTGATTTCCATAATGTTACGGTTTCATATGTGCCATTTTGCAGCGAGCACGTTGTTGAGCAGGACAGCTTTCTTTTTTTTTGTGTGGACAGTAGAAGAAAACGATGTCCTTTTACCACTTTTCCGCCAGTAGTTTACTATCTTATCCAATCGAACTTTTCCGCTTCACTAGAATGTCTATGTGTGTGTGTGTGTGTGTGTGTATGTGTGCTTTTATCCAACGTTGAAGAAGTTTGTTTGCATTCAAAAGATGAAAACACACAACAGTTTGACACAGGAATACAGTAAAAAGAAAAGCAAAAGGTCCCCCTTGAGCTGATCACAATATGCCTGCAAACAAACCGTGAGTGGCAATATCGAATGAGTCAAATGTTGGAGTGCTAAAAAAACAAAAGAAAACCCCGAAAACTACTGCCTGCGATGGGATGACTCCTGCCAAAATGTCCATTTGGCTTCACTATAACGACACTTCCGTCGAGATTTGATTTCAATTCAAACTTTAAATAAGAAAAGTTCCTCCCCCAACGTGAGACGGCGTACCTACGGCTGGCGTACGGGCGTCAGCCTTCCCGGGGTGAGCGTTTCCTTCCGAAATTGGATTTGCATGTGCTAAGAAGCTGTTTTGCAACGGAACAACCGGGACAGTCCCGTCAAGTAGGCTCGCCAGGTGCCTCCCGGCATCCATTTTTCCATTGAACTGCCTCGCGCGTAGTGAATATAGTGTTTCGGTGGTTGTTTTGGGAATATGAGGCCGCATGGCGAACGAGCGAGCCCAACCACGATCCACGTGAGAACGGCTGCACGAAAGTGG
Organism: Anopheles rivulorum; assembly: GCA_018908115.1. NCBI lineage: Eukaryota > Metazoa > Arthropoda > Insecta > Diptera > Culicidae > Anopheles > Anopheles rivulorum. The sequence continues at coordinate 8,039 of STHB01023435.1, forward strand.
ACAGTGCAATTTCCATCCTGCCGTTTCGGTACGTTTGGTCGAAGAAGTTTTGATTGGTCTTCAAAATTCAGTTATTCGAAACGTTTCAAAGAGCCAGAGCGGAATGGAGCAGTTCCAGTTCTAGCAGGATGGATTAGAAACTCGAAGCGGCACGGAAACCGGCGCGGTGAAAACGTTGGAGTGAAAACTTCATCTCAGAATTCAATCAACCGGTTGCTGATGAGAGCGGATCTCGTGCTCCGGCATGCAGACCAGCACAATGGGAAACTAATGCAATTTTCTTTAATCTTGTTCGGTGGCAAAAGTGCTTCGATCGTTTTTCTCACCGCCATCAAGTTGCTGCCAGTCACAGGACAGCACGGGCCATGGAAAGTTCTTGCAAATGAAGCTGAATTTGGCGGGTATTTTTGTTTTTAATAGAGTAAAAGAGAGAGAGCGAGAGAGAGGTGAAAATAAAATGTATAATAAAATTTACATAAATCGGTTTACTGCAGAACCGTTTATGTACTGTAAGGTTTGTGTTTTTGTACACGTAAATGTTTATTTTCACTTACAGCAAAGTTCCAAAAGATCGCTAATGTTGTTAGATCCAAGTTCCGTCCATCCAGGTTGCTATTGTTTTAAAACGGCTTGTGGTTAGCAATACATGTAGCAACGCAGAAGCTTAACGCAATGATAACGTAACGTCGAATCGCAACATGCAATATGTGAGATCTACTTCCCCTCTAACAAATTCGAAAACCAGAAAAAAGTTCGCTAGTTTCGTTCCAATAGTTACAACAGTCTGATGAAATACAGAAGCTTTGATCAAAAATTGCTTTCGCATGAAATGAAATGGTTCTTAGGATGCCTTTTCATTCAGGATGATCGAAGCTAGCTCATGTTCAATTTCCACGAAATTGCAATACTCACAAACCAAGCACAGCGATCGGCTATCATGACTTCGTAAAGGCTTTTTACAAGTTTTTTGTTTTATTTCCAAAACACGGAAGAAAAATTCAGATTGTTTGTCTATGTGCTTGGCTTATAAAAGTTCTGTTTACGACTAGTTTTTACTAAAATATTTATTTTGTATCTTTAATGCTTCAATTTTGTATTAATGGTTACTAACAATCTGTTTACTTACGACAAGCAACTGTGGTTTTTTTGTATTGTGAATAGGATACATGAATTTTTGTTGGGCATTTGCTTATCTAGTGTGTTTATCATTTCCTTTTCTTGCTCAGCTACAGATATTCTCATAAAATTTTACTTTAAACCAGTTTAATTTAGTGTCTATAAACATTACTAGACTATGCATTATGGATCTTACTCTATGTCCTTAAAACTGCTCCATTTCAACATTCCACAACTTTATCCTTATTGCTCAAGATCAAGGTGGCGGACATGTTTTGCATTTCATTCCAGATTAACTACACATCCAATAAAATGGAACCACTTTAAAGTGGATGTCTTCCCGTTCCGTCTGTAAATTCCGCTGCAGCGATTCACTCATTGAAAGGTCAGCCCTTGACGGCCGTTCCAGGGCATTTTGAGCGTGGCAGCACAATTTACCGATCGGCCAAACCGGTACGGTGCGGGGGAAATAATTTAAATGCCATGAAATATGGTTACCGATTACCATGAGCACCGTTCCACCATTGAGAAACAAAATTTGATTTATTCTAATCGATTTTCGTGTAACCGTGTGCGGGACCGTTACCATTTCGCGCAGTCCCACTCCTTCAAAGCTTTTCTTTCTGTTTTTTTTTCTTCATCTTCTTTTTTTAGGGTTTTCACCATTTTCCATTTTGCCCAAGAAGTAGTCTCGCGGTTCGGTTACGGTCTGGTTCCTGGGCTGCACCGTTACCGGTACAACCAATTTCACCGTAGACGATCAAAGAAATTGCTTATGAATAATTAATACTTTCCAGCCGCACGCTATTTCCAACGGCAAGCTTCATCCTTCCTGGCTAGCCGTTTGCGTTCCCTTCGTCTATGCATTTTTTCTCAAAAAGAAAAAGTAAAAATGCAACACGAAACACACACCACCCGGTGCCAGTGGGTACCGCACAGTTCGATCTTATCTTTTCTTTCCCGTTTTTCGATCTACTTGCTTGCTATTGTACCACTCGTAAGAAGTGTTTTCACCAGATTCAATTACATTTCAACCTGTTCCCGTGCGCACTGATGGGGGAATATATGTACCTGCAGGAAGAATTGGTAATCTTGCTCCCACCCGAAATGGCGTGTGTATGGCTCGTGAAAGAAAAGCGTGAGTGTAACTTTATTCGTGATCACCAACCTTTTAATGGGCGCCATTCCGTACCGGGCATGCCGCTGCTCGGTTATGGCTTTGAGGGTGAGTGGGATGCGCTCTCCCGTTTTCCTTCTCACCCTCCCACACACCTTCCCTCTTCGCCGTGGGAGGATTTTAATTTAACACAAAACATCACAAGCTGTCAAAAATTTATTTCACTCATTAAAACGCATCACCCTTCAATGGGCGTAAGGGTGGCGTTTTTTTTTTGTTGTTTGTTTCGATCCGATGCTACAGACGCATGGAGTGGCCATTCTTACCTCCGGTTGTATAAGTGTGTGTGTGTGTTTGTTTCCCATTTCCTATCACCATTTCGGAGCCACCAGCCAGGCAAATGTCATTTTATTAAGCATTAAAAGCACATTCAACCTGTAGCTCCCGGCAAATGGCAATGTACAAACGACCGGTATGAGTAAAACGGCGAACGGTAAGGGAGAGTAGCGAAAAAAAAAACTCAACAAGCAGAAGGCAGATGAATGGTCTTATGGCCTCCCCCTCCTCTTCCCCTTTTTCGTCCGCTCGATGACATCATGTTTTCCGACGGAATTGAATTTAATAGAAAATTGATCGTAAAAAGTTCACTTTAATAAACCCATAAAGACACCTGAATTATGGTGTGTGGGTGAGTGGGAGTATCGGGGACACGGGAGCATGGGACCATGCGACAGGTAAGGGTGAAAACATTTCCCGAAGACGATGCAAAACAGGATGGAAAACGGTAGGTGGTGTATGGTGCTACGGAAAGAAAAAAGGTAAAACCAACTCTACAGCATCGTTAGCAAGTGTGACAGTGAGAAGCAACCGGGCGTGGGTTTGAACCTGATGCCACTTGCCTTGGTTTTCCCACGTCGTAAACTTCACGCCGAACTTTCACGTGGCCGTGTGTGTGTGTGTGTGTGTTACTGAGAAAAACTCCCACTCTGCGATACGGAACAGGGGTTTTTGTTGTTTGTCGCCCTGGCCCGAGACGGGGTTGTTGTTTAGGCTCGGTTACGAAAAACACTCGCCCGGCAACGGGTAAATCCTTTCCCATGCTGCGTGGTGGTAGTTGTTTTATTTTCGGCCAAATTTGCTGTCGGCTCGGTAGATTGAATAAAGCAGCATCTTAAAGGAAATAGCGACCGAAACGACACCATTGTCAGACCCGACCATAACATCACCGCACGCAAGCCAACGAATGGTTT
>STHB01023462.1:0-11514 GCA_018908115.1 Anopheles rivulorum
CGCCCGGTCGAGCCCGACGAGAAATGCAGCACCGCAAGATCGTCGGCTGCCGGCGTGTAGTCGGGCAGCGCATCGCCGCCCTTCGCGAGCAGCGCGTCGTAGTCGAGATAGCCGGACACCGCGCCGTCGAGCGACACGAACCGCTCGATCGACCCGAAGCCCGGGGAATCCGGCGTGTAGTCCGTATAGCCGCGCCCGCCGATGAATGCGACGGGCGTGCAGTTGCCGACGACGTCGGCGGCCTCGGCCGCGGTGAAGCGCGGGTTCAGCGCGGCCTTCACGAGGCCGGCCTTGTACAGCGCGCACTCGATCTCGACGAGCTCGATGCAGTTGCGCGACTGCACGGCGATGCGGTCGCCGCGCGCGAAGCCGAGGCCGCGCAGCGCGTTCGCGAGCCGCGTCGAACGCTCGTCGAGCTGACGGTAGGTGACGGCACGGTCACGGTGGATCACGGCGGGCTGGCTGCCCCAGTAGCGGGCCGCGCGCCGCAGGAAGTAGGCGAAGCTCAAAACGATTCTCCTGGTCGAACAGTGCCGCCAGTCTGTAAGATGCCGAGGCATCACCACAATGCATCACCGGATATAAAGTCATAACCGACAGGAATCCCCTCGATGGATACGCGCGATCTGGAGTACCTGCTGGCCGTGGAGCGGCACGGCAGCATCGGCAAGGCGGCCGAGGCGCTGGGGTTGTCGCAGCCCGCGCTGACCAAGGCCGTGCAGCGGCTGGAGGCGCAGGTCGGCGTGACGCTGTTCGAGCGCACCGCGAACGGGATGACCGCGACGCCGGCCGGCGCACGCTTCGTCGCCCGCGCGCAGCGGATCGCGCTCGAATTCGACGATGCGATGCAGGAGATGCGCGCGATCCGCGGCGGCGAACAGGGCATCGTGCGGATCGGCTACTCGCCGACCGTGCCGAACGCGTTCGTGCTCGGCGCGTGCCGGCAACTGATCCGCGAACGGCCGGCCGCCCGGCTGCGGCTGCGCTGCCGGCTCGCGCGTGAACTGCTCGACCTGCTGGCGGCCGGCGAACTCGACCTGGTGGTCGCGCCCGAGCCGCAGCAGCCGGACCCCGCACTCGACACCATCGCGCTGTTCGACGACCGGCTGACGGTGCTCGCCGACGCCGCCCACCCGCTGCAGCGCAAGCGCGCGCTCACGCTCGCGGATCTCGCCGACCAGGAATGGCTGTTGCCGGAAGCGACGATTCCGGTGCGCCACCGGATCGACGACGCATTCCGCGCGCGCGGGCTGCCGGCGCCGCGCCTGCGCGTCGAGACGGATTTCGGCAACACGTCGCTGCTGCAGCTGCTGCACGGCACGTCGCTGCTGTGCGTCGGCGGCGCCGACGCGCTCGACCAGGTGACCGGGCTGCGTGCGCTCGACCTGAAGGCGGGCGAACTGGAACTGGACCGCCGCATCGGCGCGATGCACCGTGCCGGCGCGTATGTGCCGCCGCTCGCGCAGCGGATGATCGCGCTGCTGCAGGACGGCGCCGCGTAGCGGCACGCGGAGGCACGCAGACCATCATTTGCGGGAGTGATGACACTCCCCTTTTTCTGCGGATTTGACCGGGGGCACGGTGCCGACAACACTAGCCCGCAGTGCTGCACAGACGGCACGCGCCTGCCTCCCCCTTCAGAGTCCGCCATGTACCCGACCGACACCGTGCAATCCCCGAGCGCCGCCCGGCCGCTCGCCGACCGGCAACTGCGCCGGATCGTCATCGCTTCCGTCGCCGGCAACGCGATGGAGTGGTATGACTTTTTCGTGTACGGCACGGCCGCGGCGCTCGTGTTCGGCCACGTGTTCTTTCCGCCCGGCGCCTCGCCGCTCGCGGGCAGCCTCGCCGCGTTCGCGGCATTCGCGCTCGGCTTCGTCGCGCGGCCGCTCGGCGGGATCGTGTTCGGCCATGTCGGCGACCGCTACGGGCGCAAGGCGTCGCTCGTATGGACGCTGCTGATCATGGGCGCGTCGACCTTCGCGATCGGCCTGCTGCCGACCTATGCGCAGGTCGGGTTGTGGGCGCCGGCGGCGCTCGTCGTGCTGCGCCTGCTGCAGGGCGTCGCATCCGGCGGCGAATGGGGCGGCGGCGTGCTGATGATCAGCGAGAACGCGCCGCCCGAGCAGCGCGGCTACTACGCGGCGTGGAGCCAGCTCGGCGTGGGCGGCGGCTTCGTGCTGTCGTCGGCCGCGTTCCTCGCCGCGCAGGCGCTGCCGGACGACATGTTCCGCACGTGGGGCTGGCGCCTGCCGTTCCTCGCGAGCATCGTCATCTTCGCGATCGGCATCTATATCCGCCGCCACCTGCCGGAAAGCCGCGACTTCGAGCAGGCCGGCAAGCGCGGCGAGCATACGCACCTGCCGATCGTCGAGTGCATCCGCCGTCACCCGAAGGAAATCCTGCTCGCGATGGGGCTGCGCGTGGCCGAGAACGGCGGTGCGTACATCTTCCTCGCGTTCTCGCTCGTCTACGGCAAGTACGTCGGCATCCCGAACGGCGTGATGCTGACCGGCGTGATGATCGCGATGATCGTCGAGATGGGCGCGATGCTCGCATGGGGCCGGCTGTCCGACCGGATCGGCCGCAAGCCCGTGTACCTGATCGGCGCGCTGAGCCTCGTCGCCTGTGCGTTTCCGTTCTTCTGGCTGCTCGATACGCGCGTGACGCCGCTCGTGTGGCTCGCGCTGACGATCGGCACGGCCGTGAGCCACGGCGCGATGATCGGCACGCTGCCCGCGCTCGTCGGCGAACTGTTCAGCACCGAGGTGCGTTACTCGGGCGTCGCGCTCGGGCATGAAGTCGCGTCGATCTTCGCGGGCGGGATGTCGCCGCTGATCGCGACTGCGCTGCTTGCGCGCTATCACGCGTCGTGGCCCGTGTCGCTGTTCCTCGTTGCGCTCGGTCTCGTGACGGTCGCGACGCTGTGCGTGATGCGCGAGACGCGCACCACGCACGCCGACGGTTCGCGCGGCGACGCCGCATGACCACGCGACGGTCAGCGCCCGGCGTCGTGCCGCGCGCTGTCGAACGCCGGTGCAAGCCCCAGGTGATCGAGCAGCCGCGCGAATTCGCCGAGCCGTTGCCGCATGTACACGGGCACGTCGACCTCCGCATAGTCATGGAAGCCGGCACCCGTGCGCAGGCCGTCGCGGCCGGCTTCCATGTTGCGGACAACACTGGCAGCCGGTGCGAAGCGCGGGCCGATCTCGCCGGCCAGGTACTTCGACGCGTAGTACAGGATGTCGCAGCCGCCCCAGTCGATGAACTCGAGCAGCCCGAGCACCGCGAAGCGCGGGCCGAAGCCGGTGCGGATCGCCGTGTCGATATCCTCGGCGCTCGCGACGCCCTCCTCGACCATCCGCGCGGCTTCATTCATCGCGAGCGCCTGGATGCGCGGCACGATATAGCCGGGCGCCGGCCCGCAGATCACCGGCTTCTTGCCGACACGTTCGAGCAGCGCGGCGAGTGTACCGACGATGGCTTGGTCCGTCGCATCGCTGCGGCTGATCTCGACGAGCGGCATCAGCAGCGCAGGATTCAGCCAGTGCGCGTTCAGCATCCGCTCGGGGTGCGTGATATGGCGCTGCAGCTCGGTGACGACGAACGTCGACGTGGTCGACGCGATGGTGGCGCGCGCATCGACGTGTTCGCCGAGCCAGCGCAGCGCGGTGGCTTTCGCGTCCAGCACTTCGGGCAGCGCTTCGAACACGATATCGGCGTCGCGCACCGCGTCGGCCGGACCGGCGTACGAGACGAGTGCGATGCGTGCGACGACAGCTTCGGCCTGCGCGGCATCGATGCCGCCGAGCGCGATCTGCGCGTGCAGCGGCCGTACGATCTCGTCGCGGGTCCGCGCGTCGAATGCCTGCCAGCCCGCCGCATCGCGCCGCTTGAAGTCGATCAGCGTCACGTCGAGGCCCGCAAACGCGAACACGAGTGCGATCCCCTGCCCCATGCGCCCCGCGCCGAGCACATGGATGCGCGTCACATCGGCGGCCGCCTTCATGCCGCGTACCCCGCGTCGAGCAGCTCACGCAGCGCGGCCTTCGACAGCGCCGCGAGCCCGAGCCGCTCCAGCGTGCGCCCTTCCTCATACAGGTCGCGCACCGCGACCGCGCTCGCGATGCTCAGCAGCCCCTGCGCGACCGGCGTCGGCACGCCCGCCCAGCGCCCGCAAGACACGATGAACGACAGCCCGAGCCGGGTGTCTTCGAGCATGTAGCGATGCGTACGCAGATCGATCTTCTCGCGCCAGTCGCCGCTATCGGTCAGCTTGCCGTGCGCGCCGCGCCCGTACATCCATTCGTCACCTTCGGTCGCATAGTGATCGGCGAGCGGGAAATGCGGCGCACCGTAGCCAAGCGCTTCGCGCACCGCGATGCGTTCGGCGTCGAGCGCGTTCGTCACGCGGCGGATCGACGGCTGCGTGCCTTCGTTGTGGATATCCCACGCATCGAAGTGTTCGAGCGGCCCGGCGTTCATCAGGATCAGCGGCGGATGGATCACCGGGCCTGCGTTCATCAGCGCGCCGGACAACGCATCCTCGACCGGCTCGACCGACGGATAGCCCGCGCGCAGCACGTCGAACGCCCAGCCGGCCGCGTTCGCCGGAAACACGCCGGTCGGCAACCGCGTCGCGTAGGCGCTGATCACGACATCGTTGTCGCCATGCTTGCGCACGAGGTACGGCAGCGTGCCCGTTTCGGCGAACGCGACGCGCGAACGGTTGCCGGCGTCGGCGGCCGCACGCGCGAACACGATGCTGCCGAACGTGCCGGGCGGCAGGAACACGACCTGGCCGTCCTCCAGCAGCGGCGCGACCTGCGCGGCGAGCGCGTCGTGCGACGTGGACGGCAGCGGCACCACGACGAGCTGCGCGCCGCGCAGCGCGGCCGCGAGATCGTCGGTCAGGCGGATTGCGCCGGGCGCTTCGCCGAGCGGCACCGTCCGCTTGCCGCGATAGTCGGTCACGTTCAGCACGCCCAGCTCGCGCAGCCGCGCGTGCGGCTCGCGGTCGCGCCGCCACCACGTCACGTCGTGGCCCTTCTCGAGCAGGTCGATCGCCGCCGCATGGCAGCCGTGGCCGCCGCCCAGAACACATGCCTTCATCGCTTTCTCCCGGTGATTGAGTGTTTCCCAGACTACGCGGCGGCCCTCGTCGCGTCGCTTCAAAACGCGCAACGACACGCCCGTTCGCGCAACGCAATCGCGGCGCGATCCATGCCGCCGTGCCCCCGCATCCGCTACGAGGTCTATCAATGGACATCGCCCTGTCCCGCCATGCACCGAACCGGCTCGGCACGCTGCAGGCACCCGACGAAGTCGAACGCGCGGTCGCACACCGGCTCGGGCCGCACCGGATGGCCGCGTACGGCCGCGATCCGTTTCACGCGGAGCTGTATGAAGTGCCGCTGCATCACGGCGCGCTGCTCGAACTCTGCTACGGCCGCGAAACGCGCATCGATTTCGGCGACGATGCCGATCACTTCCTGTTCAGGTTGACGCTCGCCGGTGCATGCGAGCTGCAGGCCGGCAGCGTCGTCGCCCGCGCGGGCCCCGGTGAGCTGACCGTGTCGTCGCCCGCGCTCGCGAGCCGCCTGCGCACGAGCCCCGATTGCCGCAACCTCGTACTGCGGCTCGAACGCGACGCGCTCGAATACAAGCTTCAGGACATGCTGAAGGCGACGCTCACGCGGCCGCTGCAGTTCGATCTCGCAAGCGGCGGCACGGGTGCCGCGCTCGTCCTGCCGACCTTCGAGTACCTGTGCCGGCTCGGCGCACAGCCGGGCATCGGCACAGCCTCGCCGGTGTTCGGCGCCGACCTCACAGCGTGGCTGATGTCGCTGCTGCTCACGCACCTGCCGCATTCGTACAGCGATGCGCTCGTGCGCGGCACGCCGCCGTTGCCGGCGCACGTGCGCCGCGCGTGCGACCACGTCGATGCGCATCTCGGCGAACCGCTCGCGCTGGCCGCGCTGGCAGCCATCGCGGGTGTCGCCCCGCGCACGCTGCAGCACGCGTTCCGCGCGTTCCTGCACACCACGCCGGCCGCGTACGTGCGCGAGCGCCGGCTCGCCGCCGTTCACGCGGCACTGCAACGCGGCGACGCGCGCAGCGTGACCGACGTGTTGATCGCGCACGGCATCCACGGCTTCGGCCATTTTGCGAAGGCGTATGCGCGGCGTTACGGCCACGCGCCTTCCGTCACCGCGAGGCAGACACGATGACACACCCCGCCCCCGGCCGCCCGGCGACGCCCGCCCGCGCCGAACCTTCATCGCACGATGCCGACTCGTCGGACGGCCTGCGCGTGCAGGATCTCGATCTCAACCTGTTGAAGACGTTTCGCGCGGTCTACGAGGAGCGGCACGTCGGCCGCGCGGCGCTGCGGCTCGGCGTCACGCAGCCGTCCGTCAGCTATGCGCTCGGCCGGCTGCGGCTGATGTTCCGCGACGCGCTGTTCGTGCGCACCGGGACCGGCGTCGAGCCGACGCCGCGCGCGCAGCGGCTCGCGATCTCGGTCGACAAGGCGCTTGCGATCCTGCAGGACGTGCTCGACGAAGGCTCGCGCTTCACGCCCGACAGCACGCAGCGCGTGTTCCGCCTGCACATGAGCGATTTCGCGGCGAGCGCCTTCCTGCCGACGCTGCTCGCCGCGTTCGACCGGCGCGCGCCGGGCGCGGTGATCGAGACGCTGCACGTCGACGAATGCCAGCTCAACGTCGCGCTCGAATCGGGGCGCATCGACTTCGCGCTCGGACATTTCGCCGATGCGTCGAGCCACTTCCAGCGCACCGCACTGCTGCACGAGCGCTGCGTGCTGCTGATGCCGCGCCGCACCGCCCGGCGCGTCGGCTTGCCCGACGATTTCGTGCTCGACGGCGCAGCGCCCGACGCCCTGCGCTTCGTCGCGGTCACGTCACATCCGCAGTCGATGCAGTTGCTCGAACGGCACGAGCTGATGCCGCGCGTGCGTGCGGCGCTGCCCGATTTCATGGTGGTGCCCGCGCTGCTGCAGGACGGCGATTACGCGCTGATCCTGCCGGAGACGATCGCGATCACGTTCGCCGCGCGGCAGCCGTGCGTGCTGTACGAGATCGCGGGCGCCGGCGAATGGGCCGTCAATGCGTACTGGCACCGGCGCTTCGACGCGGACCCCGGCCATCGCTGGCTGCGCGCGCTGCTGCTCGAACTGTTCAATATCGGCGAGCAGGCGCCGTTCGACGCATGGCTCGCGCCGCAGCCGCCCGCCTGCGCGTAGCGGCGCAAGCGGGCCCGCGCACGGGCGCGGGTCCGCCGAAACACCTAGAACGACGTGAGGATGCCCGCGACGATCGAGCTTGCGGTCGCACCCGGCTTGGCGACCGCGACGCCGCCGCCCGCCGCGCCGTTGACGACAAAGCGCGCATGCGCGCCGTTGCGCACCATCGCGGCGCCCGTGTACAGCACCGTGCGCTTCGACAGCGGATAGTCGAAGCGGATGCCGTACGAATCGGCGTTGCCGTCGCTGTCCGCGACCTTCCGGTAATGGCCGACGCTCAGCAACAGCGACGCGCGGCCGATCGGCACCGTCGCGCTCAGCTCCATGGTGTCGCTGTGCGGATACGCGCTCTGGCTGTCGATCGCGGTCGCGACGTCCGGGCCGCCGCGATGGCGCATGTACAGCGCGGCGACCTTCACGACGTTGAAGTCGTACGAAATCGCGCCGACGGTGTAGTTGCCGTTCGCGGCCGGGCTCGTGTCGCCGAGTGCAGACGCCGCCACCGGGCTGAACTTCTGCTGCATGTAGTCGACGTCGACCGACAGGCCGCCGCGTACGTAGTTGATACCCGCGCCATACGTATCGCCGAGCGTCGCCGGCTGCCCGGCGGCACCATTGGTGCCGCGCGCGGCCATCGCCCGCAGCATGAAGCCCGCGTAGCGCGGCGACGTATAGCGCATCGAGTTGCGTACGCGCAGGAACGCGGGCCCGACGAAGTTGTTGGTCGCGTTGCCCCACGCGAGCCCCGCGCCGAGGCCCGGCAGGCTGTACGTGACGAGCGTCGTATGCACGATCGTGTAGAGCTCGCCGAACTGCACGCCGCCGAACGGCCCCGTGATGCCGACCCACGCTTCGCGGCCGAACAGCGCGCTGCTGTTCGACAGCGCACCGCTGCCCGCGTTGAAACCGTCCTCGAGCTTGAAGATCGTCGCGTAGCCGCCGCCGAGATCCTCGACGCCCTTCAGCCCCCACTGCGACGCCCACAGGTTGCCGCTGCCCATGCGCGTCACGTGGTTCGGCCCGGCGTTCGCGTATTCGATCGCGGTGTCGATGCGGCCGTAGAGCGTCACGCTCGACTGCGCGGCGGCCGGCAGTGCGATGCACGCGAGCAGCGCGGCAAGCGGTACGGCAAGCCGGTCGGCCCGCCCGTTCGGTTGGTTCATTTTCGTCGTCCCGTAGAAGTGCCGGCGCCGTTCGGCGTCGCGCCGCGTGGTGTGAAGCGCGTTCGCCGCAAGGGGCCAACGCTGCCGATAAAAAACGGGCCGAGTCTAGGAACGACAATTTCGGACGTCGACGCAATGCGCTCTATAACGCTTATAGATGCGCCGCATGAGGCGCGCGCGCCCCGCCGCACGCGCGCTGCGCGGCGGCCCGCCTGCACGGTCTCGGTGTTTTCTTTATCCGGGTCGGTAAATGTCCGTGTGGCGCCGCTGTCACTCCGGCTATGGCGGCCGAATTTGGCCGACTACGCTGCGTCTCCGATCGTGTCACCCGCACGCTTTCGCGCCGCGACGGCGCCCGGCCCGCCAAGGCCGCTGCCGCGCTTTTCCACCGCCCGCTCCTGGAGAATCCGCATGTCCGCATCCACGGCCCGCGCTGCCGACGGCAAGCGCTATACGTACGAATGGTATGTCGTCGTCATCTGCATGCTCGCGTACGTCTTTTCGTTCGTCGACCGCCAGGTCCTCGTGCTGATGATCGAACCGATCAAGCGCGACCTGCACCTGTCCGACACGCAGTTCAGCCTGCTGAACGGCTTCGCGTTCTCGCTGTTCTACGCGGTGATGGGGCTGCCCGTCGCGTATCTCGCCGACCGCTATGCGCGACCGCGCATCATCTCGCTCGGCATCGCGCTGTGGAGCGTCGCGACGGCCGCGTGCGGGCTCAGCCAGCACTTCGTGCAGATGTTCATCGCGCGGATGGGCGTGGGCGTCGGCGAAGCCGCGCTGTCGCCTGGCGCCTATTCGATGCTTGCCGACTACTTCCCGAAGGAGAAGCTCGGGCGCGCAATCGCCGTGTATTCGCTCGGCTCGTTCATCGGCGGCGGCGTCGCGTTCCTGATCGGCGGCTACGTGATCGCGCTGCTCAAGCACGCGAGCGCGTTCACGCTGCCGGTCGTCGGGCAGATACACGCGTGGCAGGTCACGTTCCTGATCGTCGGGCTGCCGGGGATCCTGGTTGCACTGCTGTTCGCCGCGACCGTACGCGACCCGCAGCGCAAGGGGCTCGCTCAGGATCGCTCGGGCGCCGTGCGGCGCGTGTCGATGCGCGATTCGCTGCGCTTCGTCGGCACGCATCGCGCGACCTTCTCGTGCCACTACCTCGGCTTCTCGTTCTACGCGATGACGCTGTACTGCCTGCTGAGCTGGACGCCCGCGTTCTATATCCGCCGCTTCGGAATGACGGCCGTCGAGGCCGGCTACACGCTCGGTATCGTGCTGCTGGTCGCGAATACGGCCGGCGTGTTCTGCGGCGGCTGGCTCAACGACTGGCTGCTGCGGCGCGGCCGGGCCGATGCACCGATGCGTGCCGGCGCGATCGGCGCCGCGTGCATGGTGGTTCCCGCGACGCTGTTCACGCAGCTCGACAGCCTGCCCGCGTCGCTGGCCGTGCTGGTCGTCGCGATGTTCTTCGCGTCGTTCCCGATGCCGACGTCGACCGCCGCGATGCAGACGCTCGCGCCGAACCAGATGCGCGCGCAGATCTCCGCGCTGTTCCTGCTCGTGTCGAACCTGATCGCGCTCGGAATCGGCACGACCGTCGTCGCGCTGTTCACCGATCGCGTGTTCGGCGCACCGGCCGCGGTTGGCCATTCGATGTCGATCGTCAACGTCGCGGCGGCCACGCTCGCCGCGCTGCTGCTCGCCGCCGGCTGCCGGCACTATCGCCGCAGCCTCGATCGCGAACGCGGTCACGCATCGGCGGCGGCGCCGCTGGCCGCCGCTGCGGGTGACGCGGTCGCCGCGCGTTGAGCACCGACGGCCGCCCGAGCATTATCCATCCCACTGATTCCGGCATCGCTTTTTAATCGATTTGATTTATGCGATGCCCGTCCCTATTCTCGATTGCATGACGGCGCGGGCTTTGCCGCGCCGCTTTCCTCCTACCCCACGGAATTTCCCATGCAAGCGAACCGCCACCAGGTCCGGATCGACGCGCTGATCGACGCGGCGCAGGACATCCGCTGTTTCCGGGTTTCGCGCGTCGACGGCCAGCCGTTCGATGCGTACGAACCGGGCGCCCATATCGACGTCACCGCACCGTCCGGCATCACGCGGCAATACTCGCTGTGCGGCAACCCCGACGAGCGCGGCAGCTACCTGTTCGCGGTGAAGAAGGAAGCGCAGTCGCGCGGCGGCTCACGCTCGCTGCACGACGACGTGGCCGTCGGCGCCGAATTGTCGATCGGCGCGCCGCGCAACCTGTTTCGTCTGACGGATGACGCGAGCGAGCACGTGCTGATCGCGGCCGGCATCGGCATCACGCCGCTGCTGTCGATGGCGTATGCGCTGCACAAGCGTGGCGCGCGTTATCAACTGCACTATTTCGCACGCAGCCGCGAGCACGCGGCCTTTGTCGACGCACTGTCGGCCGAGCCGTTCGCGTCGCACGTCACGTTCCACTACGGCGTCGAGCCCGATGCGCTCGCGGCCGAACTCGCCCGCTGCGTCGCGTCGGTCGATGCACACGCGCATGTCTATACATGCGGCCCGGGTCCGTTCATGGATGCGGTTGTCGCGGCGGCCGCGACGCGCCTTCCCGACGATTCGATCCATCTCGAACGTTTCGCTGCCGAACCAACCGCCGCCGATGCGAGCGATACCGGTGCCGGCGCCGGCCCGGCTGCCGACGGTTTCGAAGTGCGCCTTCAGCGCAGCGGGCAGTCGGTGCGCGTGACGCCCGACACGTCGATCGTCGACGCGCTCGCGCGGATCGGCATCGAAGTTGACACGTCATGCGGCGAAGGCGTATGCGGCACCTGCATGGTGCCCGTCGTCGACGGCGAGCCCGATCATCGCGACCATTGCCTCAGCAAGGCCGAACGCGCGAGCAATACGGTTATCTGCTGCTGCGTGTCGCGCGCGCGTTCGGCGGTGCTGGTGCTCGATCTCTGACGCATCCACAATGAAGCATAATTTATGATCCCAAGGTGTCAACCGGTGAAAGAGACCAAACCGAACCGAAGGCCGCAGGAGCAACAAACGGAGCAGCAGCGGCAGCAGAACCCGAATGGCACGGAAAAAAGAACA